>JAUKWE010041709.1:0-27172 GCA_032356425.1 Cumathamnion decipiens | reverse complement strand
AGGTCGCGATCTCGACGGGCGCGCCCGGCGGCAAGGAACCGCCGCGCGGTGCGCCGGCGCGCTCGCCCTGGATGACGATGCGGGGCCCCGCACGGCCGGCGGGCATCGGGCTCTCGCCGGAGTTCGTCGAGAACTTCCTCGTGCACGGCAGGCCCGCTCCGCCGCCGCCCGACATTCCCGGAGAGCGGGTTGGCAACGAGATCGCCGCGCTGCGCACGCAGCTGGGCCGCGCCGAGCGCTACAGCCCCGAGGAAGCCGCCAGGCTCCGGGAACAGCTCGTCGCGCGCAACGATCAGCGCGCGGCCGAGGAGCTGACGCCGGCGGGCGGGGGCACCTACCGGGCCGACAAGGAGACGTTCACCGCGAAGATCGACGCCGACGGCACCATCCACCTGAAGGACAGGCCGGCACAGCTCGACACACAGGACAGGCTGATGCTGCGCATGGGGATCGATCCCTACGCGCGGGTCAAGCTGGCGTTCCTCGATCGGACGCGCGATCAGCGCGCCGCGGTCGGCGAGCGCCACAACCGGGCGCAGCTGGCGCACGCCGCCGAGCTGATGCAGCACAACATCGACCGGCTGTGGGCGATCACGCGCGAGCTCGCAGCGCGCAAGGCCGGGCTGTTCGAGCTGTGGGACGACTGCGCGGAGACCGGCAGCGAGGCGCTCGTTGCCGGTGGCAGCGCGGCGCGCACGCTCGTCACCGGCGTGATCCGGGCGCGGCTCCGCGGCGACGAGGCCTACACGGCCGCGGAGCTGGCGCGGCTCAACGCGCACCGCCGCTCGACGGCGGTGTTCGCGCCGTACGAGGAGTGAGCGGCCCAGCGCAGCGCTGCTTGGTTGGCTCAGGCCTCGGCGGGCGGCGCGGCGCCGTCGAGGATCGACCACGCGCGCTCGCGGCGTGCGGCGCGGGCGCTGCCGGCGACCCGGAGCAAGGCGCGATCGCGCTGCCAGCGCGACCATTCGTCGTCGTCGGCCACCGCCCACAGCGCTTCGAGCTCTTCGACCAGCCGCGGCACGAGCGCGAGCACGCCGGCCAGCGCGGCGTGGGTCGCCGCGGCCTTGGGATCGGCGTGCGCGAGCGCGCGGGTCGCCACGGCGAGCACGAGCAGGCGCTCCTGCAGGTCGTGCGGGAAGCCGTGCCGGCGCGCGACCCCGATCAGGTAGCCCGCGAGCGCGCCATGGACGTGGAGGTCCTCGATCGTGCGGAACGGCTTGAGGTACGCGTCGTAGCCGTCGCCGGGGAGCACGTCGGCGTCGGTCGCGATCACGCCGTCGAGCTCGACCTCGGCGTGCGGGATCTCGGGGACGAACGGCGCGGCGCTGGGATGCAGCCGCACGCCCGGCGCATCCGCGCGCACGCGGACGACGCGCAGGCGGTTCTTGCCGGCCTCCTCGCCCGTGCTGGCGACCACGAGCAGTGACGACGCGGCGCTCGCGACGGTCGCCCACTTCTTGCGGCCGGACAGCTCGTAGCGGCCGGGCCCGGTCGCCACGAGGCGCGTGCGGATGGCGCGGGGGTGCGCGCCGCCTTCCTCGGTGGCGCACAGCGCGGTGATCGATCCGGGCGGCAGATCGGGCACGAGCGCCCGCAGGGCCTCGGCGTACCCGGCGGCGAACGCGAACCCGAGGCGATCGGCGCACGCGCCGCTGGCGAGCGCGCGATCGAGCGGATCGGTCCACGCGGCGCGCGGCGCGGCGGTCGCGTCCCACCACGCGCGCAGCTCGGCGACGGCGGGGGGCACGAGGCCAGGGTCGAGGACGAAGCGAAGCAGCGCGTCCATCCGCGCAGGCTCCCATCTTCGACGACGCGCGTCCAGCCATCGCCGGTCAGGTCGGTGAGCGCCTCGCAACGGGTTCCTGGCGAGCTCGCGGATCGAGCATGGGGGCCGGCCAGATCACGGATCGCGCACGCGTGGCCAGACCGAGCTTGCACCGGCGCACCGGTGATGCTGGAGTTCTTCGGCATGCTGCTCCCGCACACCGCGCTGCTACCGGCGCCGATCCGCGCGATCCTCCCGCGGGCCGGCGGCGGCTTCGCGGTCCTCACCGCGAACGCGATCGAGTTCCTCGACGCCCACCTCGCGCCCGCCGGCTCGATCGAGTGCGGCGACGCGCGCGGCACGGAGCTGGTCGCGCTCGCCGATGGGCGCTACCTGCTCCACGAGCAGTCGTGGTCCTACCTCTACGCAGGCGCGCCCGGTGGCCGCCTCGCGCAGGTCGACCTCGCCGGCGCGCTGTGCAAGGAGATCGTCGTCACGCCGACCGGCTACGCGGCGCTCACCACCGACCAGCTGATCGTCGATCGAGGCGGCCACCGCACGCTCGTCGCGCTCCCCCGCCGCACCGATCACGGCATCGCCGCCTGGCGGGACGGCGTCGTGGCCAGCGGCTACGACGGGCTCGCCATCCTCGACGCGGCCGGCGCGGTGCTCGCGACCAGGGACCTCCCGCTGGGGGACCGCGCCATCGGCCTGGGCCGATCGATCGCCGCGCCGGGCAGCGAGGCGATCGCGATCTTCGACGACCACCTCGACTTGGTCGCCTCGATCCCGCAGCGCGTCGAGCGCGATGCGCTGACCGGCTTCGGCGCCGGCCTGCTCGTGGCCGAGCACGGCGATCCCAGGACCACGGTGACGTACTGGGAACCACGCGGCTCCCGCTACGAGGACGTCTGGATCTTCACGAGCGACGCCAGCCTCCAGCCCCCGGTCGTCCTCGGCGATCGGATCGTGTTCGCGGCGTGGCACGGCCCGGGGTGGATCGTCGACGCAGCCGGGACCCAGCTCGCGCAGCTCGACGGCACCATCCATGACGCCTGCGCGTTCGCCGGCGGGATCGCCGTGCGGGCTGCGAACCGCCCCGACCTCGCGTGGTGGCGTCCCGGCCACCCGCTCGCGCAGCTCGCGCACGACGCCCTGCCGACGCTCGCACGCGCGGTCCCGGCAGGGCTCGCCTCGGCCGAGGACCACGTGCTCTACCTCTGGCGCGCCGATGTCCCCGGGCCCGCCGCGCCGCCGCCGAGCCCCAGCGACCTCCCGCTCGCGACGCCGATCGTCGCCGGTGGCCGGCGCGTGACGGTCCAGGCGCCCGGGCGGTTCCGGCTCCGCGCGGTCGAGGACGGCGGCCGGCTGGTCGGCATCGCGCCCGGCACGGCGTGGCGCCCGGCCACGACGCACGCGGAGGCGACCGCGCTCGTCGACGCCCTGATCCAGCGCCGCTTCGAGGGCGAGCTCGTGGCCGTTCCCGCCGAGCTCGGGCCGCACGAGCTCGCCGTGCACCTCGCCCAGCTCCCGCTCGCGCAGACCGCGCCGCTGCACGGCCGCGCGATGCTCGCCGCGTCCACGCTCGAGCCCGGCGTCTGCGAGCGCGCCGGCTGGGGCCGCGAGGCGTTCTTCGCCGAGCTCGGCGCGGCGCTCGGCGTCTCCGCGCGCGTGCTCGCCGCCGCCGTCCGCGCGCGCAGGTTCCCGCTCGAGCCGCCGCGCCCCGTCCCCGGCTACGACTACCTCGGCACGTTCACGAGCTCGGGCGAGCTGTTCGCCAGCGACCCGTGTTACGCGGGCAAGAAGGCTCCGGCCGGTGCCGGGCTGACGCTCTCGATCAAGGTGGCCGGGCACGACGGCGTGTGGCACGTGTTCCTGCGCGCCGGCACCGGCCGCGACGCCGACCGCACCGCCGAGCTCGTCACCATCCACGACACCGGCTTCGACGTGTTCGCGACCGAGCGCGTCGCGCTGATCGGCGTCGACTCCGGCACCGCCGGCGTGTTCGACCAGGCCTGCCCCCGGCGCGACGGCGCCACGCCTCTCGAGGAAGGCGTGTTCGCCGGGCTCGGCGCGATCGCCTGGGCCGGCCTCGGCGACGGCGTGTATCCCGTGTTCGCCGGCCACGTGAAGGGACGCGTCGCCAAGCTGCGCATCCAGTTCCTCGGCGACCAGCCCGAGATCGATCGGTCGATGGCTGCGCGCGCGAGCAAGCGCTACGCGGCGTCCGCGAGGTTCGAGGTCGGCGACACGATCGAGCACGTCAAGTTCGGCAGCGGCGCGGTGCTGCGGGTCTCGGGCGACGGCAAGATCGACGTGCGGTTCGCCGATGGCGTTCGCACGCTCGTCCACGCCAAGCGGTAGGTTCACGGCACGTCGGTGGCAGCGTCGAGTGATGGATCTCACCTCGCTCCGCGAGGGCCGTCGATCGGTCCGGCTGCGATACCGTGGATGCGCCGGCGGACGCCGACCCGGACGATCCGGACGGCGATGGCGTTACGGCCGGCGACAACTGCCCGAATGTCGCGAACCCGGACCAGCGCGACAGCGACGGCGATGGGGGACGGCAGCAAGCGTCACCAGATCCTCCTGGCGGGCGAGAAGCAGGAGCACTACATCGACTCGGTGATCGTCATCGATGGCATCGCCCCGGCGGACGGGACCACGGCGCTGCGCGGCGCGCTCGTGTCGCACGGGTTCTTTCCGATGGGGCCGGACGATGTCTACTTCCTCTGCGGCGTGCAGCAGAACACCTCGAACACCACCAACGCGATCCTGGCGACCGCGATGCGGAATGATGTCATCGCCGATAACGCATCGGCGCTCTGGCCGGCACCGGTGACGGATGTCCGGATCCACGTGATCGGCGGGGCGCGCCGGGTGGGAGGGACGCAGCCGCGGACGGGCACCTCCAGCCTGTCGTGTCTCGCCGACGCGGGAGCGGGAGCGCCGGTGACCGTGACCAACGCGGTGTCGTCCTTCCCCGACGGCCAGGTCGGGCTGTACACGTACGGGATGACGGCGTGGTTTGACTACATGTTCTACGTCGAAGCCGCGCCCGCGCCGTAGGGCCAAGCGCAGGAGGTGCGGGTGACGCGCCGCAGAAATCGAGCGGCACCACGACATCACGGCTGCACGACCTTGCCTCGTGCGGGCTCGAGTGCCACAAGAGCCTCGTGGCGGGTGATGCGCAATATCTCGATCCGCGCCTCGTTCAGCTCTACGACGCCTTGAACCCCCCGGACGCGGCGACCGAGTTTTACACGCGCCTGGTCGGTCGTCACTCCAAGCGCGTGCTCGACATTGGCTGTGGTACTGGCCAGCTCGCGATTGGCCTCGCGCGCGCCGGACATGACGTCACGGGCGTCGATCCCGCGCAGCCGATGCTCGACGTCGCACGCCGCAGCGACGTGACCGGTCGCGTCGCGTGGATCGCCGCCGATGCGCGATCGATGACGCTCGGGCAGCGCTTCGATGTGGCGATCCTGACCGGGCACGTCTTCCAGATCTTCGTCAGCGACGAGGATATCGCCCGCGTGCTGGGCGCCGCGTACGCTCACCTCCAGCCCGGCGGATCGCTCGCGTTCGAGACGCGCAATCCGCTGGGGCGCCCGTGGGAACGTTGGACGCGCGCGCGCTCGCGGCGAACCGTGACCGTCGAGCACCTCGGCGTGGTGGTGAGCTACGAGCTACGCGCCGTCGCGGGAGACGTCGTCAGCTTCGCGACCCACCACGAGTTCGTCGCGCGTGGTGACACGATCACGACGGAGAGCTCGCTGCGCTTCCTCGACGCGGAGGCGGTCGTGGCGCACCTGCGGGCCGCCGGCTTCGGCCAGGTCACGTTGTACGGCGGCTGGGATCGCCGCTGGCTGCCTCGTCACCGGAGATCATCGTGCAGGCGTACGCACGCGGCGCACCGTCTGGATCGCCAGAGCGTTAATAGATTCAAGCAGATAATAGCGCAGCAATATTCACGGGGACCGGCTTCGGCGCATGAACACGCGGCCTTGCCCGCCGTCTTCGAGGGGACAGGGAGTTGCCATGAGAATGACCACGATCGTCGCCTTGGCGCTCACGTCGGGGTGCGGTACCACGGGGACCTACGACCGCAAGGTCGGAGAGCTCACCAAGCTCCAGGAGCTCAATTCCCTGTTCACGGCGCTCGCCTACAACACGGCCAACGAGGTCTCGCTCGACAAGCTCGCGCAGCGCGCGGGCGTCGCCAAGAACACGGTCAAGCGCTACCTCGAGTACCTCGAGGCCGCGTTCCTCGTGAAGCGGGTGCATCGCATCGATCACAACGCTCGCAAGTTCCAGCGCGCTACCTTGTTCAAGGTGTACCTGACCAATCCATCGCTGCGCGCTGCCTTGTTCTCGCCGATCGGGGCAGAGGATCCCGACATGGGCGCGATGGTCGAGACCGCCGAGTTCTCCCAGTGGTTTCATCTTGCCTCCGGTGATCTCCACTACGCACGGTGGAAGGAGGGCGAGGTCGATCTCGTGCTCGTTCACGGGGCGGGCGACCCGCGCTGGGCCTGCGAGGTGAGGTGGCCCGATCGATTTGGCGCTCGATCACCCGAGCTCCGGAACCTCATCACGTTCTGCCAGACGCACCACCTGCGCGAGGCGATCGTGACGACGCGGTCCGAGCGCTCGGACGAGACCGTCGACGGCGTCCTGATCACGTGTGTCCCGGCGAGCCTGTATTGCTACACGATCGGACACAACATCGTGCGCGGGCGCCCCGGCAAGGCGCCGATCGGTCAGCGCCCTCCCAGGACACCGAGCTGATCGCGATCCGCGGCCTCGGTCGTCGCGGAGGCGGAGCACCGGCGAGTCCGCGGGCGCACGAGGGGTGAGGGTGCCGATCGGGCGCCGATTGCACGCATGTCTTGAGCGTCTGTGCACGGTCACACCTGGCTCAAGCGATCGCAACCTCGCTGAAAAGGGCTGCCACCTAACATCCGGCGCCGATCCACACGATCGTTTGGGTGCGGCTCTTTCATATCGGGGCGCTTCGGGAGCAAAACGATCACTTGACCAGCCTCAGCCTCAGCCTCAGCCGCGGCCGGCGTGGCGGCAGCGGGCAAGGCCAGGAGCCGCACCTCCACCCTCGGGTCCGACGCCCACGGACCGTTTCGAGCGTGATGCCGCCGAAAGTCATTCATGTGTCCAGGGCGCACGATGTGCTCTGTGGTCATGCGCCGATGTGAACGCTGCGAGCACCTACCGATCGCGCGTCGTTCGCTACTTGCGCATCGCTGTTCGCGAAAGCGTCCACACGCCGGGATCGCGACAATTAGGCTCGACTCCCTCAAGTCAGTGGCCCGCAATTTGAAGTAGCCACGAGAGGCGACGGAGCGGACCATGTCAGTGATCAGATACGTCAGGTTTGCTCGCCCTATGGAGCGGTCACGGCGCGGCAAGCTCCACGAGGCGTGTGCTAGATCGGTCAACGTGCCGTCGAATGCTCCGTACGGATATCGTTAGATCAACAGGCAGGAACCGGACCGCTCAGGGATCCATTCATCAATTATGGAGATATGCGATATGACAAAAAGAGCGTTCGTCGTGTCCAATATAATTTGGTGTTGCCTTGCAGCAGGCGGTGGACAAATGGCAAGATCGGCAACCCAAGAATCTCACAACTCTCCCGTGTCTCGGTCATTGCCTGGCGGTAGCGAATTCTCATTCAAGAACGTGAACTCCCATCTCTGCATGGGCGTAAGTAATGCGAGCAAGTCTCCAGGCGGATATATTCAACAGTTCCCCTGTGATCACCGCGCCAACCAGAGATGGCGATCTCACAGGGAGTTCGGCGTCGAGAACGTGAATAGCGATCTATGCATGGGGGTGGATCACGGAAGTAGCAACCCGGGCGCGAATATTAGACAGTTCAAGTGTGACGGGCGATCGAATCAACAATGGTCCGTTCTGTTCTTTGATGACAACACCACTAGCTGGGTAAATTCCAACGGGCTCTGCATTGGTGTCGATGAGGGGAGTGAAACCGCTGGAGCTCAGCTAAAACTGTTCAAGTGTGACAGGCGGCCAAATCAGCGATGGAGTAGAATTGAACCACCGCCCCGCGGCGCGGCCCTGCCGAAACCAGTCAATATGGGCAGCTATGGCACGTACCATCTTCGGTTCCAGCTGTGGCGGAATGACACGTCGGAGCGCCGGGAGAACTTCCTCGACTGGACCGCGGCCCAAATGATGACACAGTTGAACTCGAACTTCAGTCATTACTTCACCTTCACGGGTTGCGGCCAGAGCTTGCACGCCGGCGACCACTGCCGGCTAAACACGCGCTTCGCCCCCGACGGTCCGGTCGAAGTCATCGCGGTGGCTCCGGACGGATTCGCGCTGCGGTCACTGCCCGGCCACCCGGAAGGTGCCGGCAGAACGATCCGCTTCCAGTTCCAGCGCTACACGAACGCTGCCGAGGTCTCGTCCATGTCACTGGTCGTGGAGGCATGGGGCCCGCTAAGTAACTCCTCTCTCCTGGGGCCGCTGAATTCTGCCACCCTCGCAGGGGTCTCCTGGATCATATTCAAGGACAACATCCGCAATCGATATCCCGACAAACCGCCGGGTGCTGTTATCTGATGGGCCATCGCCTGGGGCGCGCCATCGCCTCGGGGCGCGCCATCGTCGGATCCCACCTGAGTTGGCAACGCGATCGCGCGATGCAGTAGAGCGCTCGGCTGGCTGACTACGCGGCGGACGATGCACGGGGGCGTCTTGGCTGTTGGTGATCGAGATCGCCTTGTCGTGGCCCCATCACCACGTCCCCACGCGTGGAAGGGCGGCACTGTCACCGATCGTGACGTCGTCCGTTTTCGCTCGGGCCGTGGCGCAGCCAAGGCGAGCGCGACGGCGGACGAGATCATCGAGGTCGTGCAAGTTCGACGAGTCGTCGGTGTCAGCGCTCACCTGAACCCGCGGGATTCTGGACCGGCCGCAGTTTGAGATCCGGGAAGAGTCGATCGCGGACCAGGCCCTGGTAGTGCGAGATCGGCAGGCTCAGGTGATGGTGGGCCACCTCGCCCGTGGTGAGCTCGAGCAGGCGCTCGCGAAGCTGGGACAAGGCCGCCATGTGACGCCGGCGCTCAGCCTCGAGCTCACGCCGCCCAGATGCTCCTCGACCTCGGCGCCCAAGAATCCATCCGTGCCCTCGATCGCCGACTCCGCTACTACGCCTCGCGATCTCGGCATCGAAGGCGACACCTACTGCTGTCGCGAGATCGCCAAGCCCCGACGCTCAGGCTCCAAGGTGTGATCCGGCCGGTTCAAATTTCCGCGGTTTTATGCGACCGCCAACAAGGAAGGATTGAATCAAGAGCCCACCGTGAGGTGCCGCTGCGCACGATAGCGGCATTCGCGGCCTCCTTGACTATGAGTCGCGTCGCGACCACACTGCTGCGATGAAGAAACTTCATGTGTCGCTGTACGTGCCGCAGGCGGGCAAGGAGAAGCGGCTCCTGGATCAACTCGCGCGGCAGGAGGAGCGGCTCCGATCGCTCGGCGTGATGTCGCCCGATCCGGGCACCGTGGGAAAGCTCTCGACCGGGACGATCGTCAAGATGCTTGAGGTCTCTAACCACCGTGGACTCGAGAACGCAAGCACCGACGAGGAGTTGATGGAGATAGGACGGAAGATCTCGAAGCTCATCATTGTCCACCCTGCGGGCGGGGGCGGCGTGGTCTTCGGCGCCAAGGGCAAGGGCGGGTTCGACGCCGGCCCGTCCGTCGGCAAGAGCATTGGCGCGGGCGGCGTGGTCTTCCGCGACACACGCGGCGCCAAAAGGGGACCTCGCTAATGATCGGGTTCGCGATCGGTCTCGTGACATTCTTCCTCACCACAGCGCTCAGCGAGGGGCACAAGCGCGCGAAGGAGCGCATGGACGCCCTGTTCATCCTCTTCGCCGACGCTGTCCGCACGATAATACTGCTCGACGATGCATTGCCGCTCCTGGACCATATGACCGCCTATCTCGCCGGGTTCGGAGCGGGGCAGCGCCCAGACCGCAAGAAAGTACCTGCGTACCTCGCCGTCGACGCGACAGATCTCCAGATCTCGCTCGCACAGACACTCACGCTCGAGGAGTCATCGTTTGCGCTCCACTACTTCGCCTGCTGGAAGAGCGTAGCCGCGCTGTTGGTGCGTTACGAGGTGCACTACGCACGCCTTTACCTCGGTCGCGACTCCGTCGCGGACGATGACGTCATCGAGTTCGCCTGCACTGCGGGGAACGCCGCGCTCCAGGCCGCCAGGCTCCGAAAGTACGCGCTCGCTCTTTGCAAGCGATGGCTCGCGGCGAGGTACCGTTCGCCGGCCGCAAGCCCGATTCCGATCGAGACAGCAACGGTCGGTGGACCTCGGTTGTGGCTCTCGTCGATGAGCTCGATGTGTGCAACGCGGACCTCGCGCGACGCGTCAAGCAGCGCCAGCACCGCTCCGGGACTGGTATGACAGCCGCCGCATCCCAGTGAACGCATAGCGCCGCCAGAGGTCAGGATGTGCCGGGTGCGCACGGTCCACCTCGCCTATCGCTGCGACTCTGAGAGCACAGGTGTGCATGTGGCACAGGCGCACCGGAGTCGCACCGAAATGACCTTGTTCGTCGTAACCTCGTGGGCATACGGGTGGCATCCCCATGGCGTCCGTTCTACAGCCACCGCTGCGAGTCGCCCGCTTGTGATCGACCTGCAGATCAGCGTCAAAACGCGCTGACCTGCGATGTGTCGTCGCTATCAGGCATGGCCGTCGATTTTTCGCCGAGGATCGCGAATCGTCGTGCAGCGGGCACGTGGTCGCGCCGAAAACAACGTGCTAGAAGGGAGGCACAACATCGGGCAGGAGCGTGGTTATGCTAGAGGACGCAGCCTTCGAGATCGACGCCACGGCCACGTGGGCACCAGAGGACCCGCACGGCGCGCCAGCTGATTGGCAATCCGTGGATCGCGCGCCGCGCACGATCGCACGGCGGCGCGCGGCGCTCGACGCCGACGAGGCGCGCTGGTTGCGCGAGGCCGAGGCGCTGCAGATCTGGCGCCCACTCGGCATGGTGTCCGCGCTCGACTACATGGAGCGCGTGCTCGGCTACCGGCCCCGCTCCGCCCAAGACCGGCTGCGGGTGGCGCGGGCCCTCGGGACGCTGCCGCAGCTCACCGCCGCCCTCGCGCAGGGCGAGTTCTCGTTCTCGGCGGTGCGCGAGCTGACGCGCATGGCGACGCCTGCCACCGAGGCGGCGTGGCGCGAGGCCGCGACCGGCAAGAACCTGCGCCAGATCGAGGAGCTCGTCGCCGATCATCGGCCGGGCGATCGCCCCGAGGATCCACCGGACCCCGAGGCCCGCGTGCATGTCGTTCGCTTCGAGCTCTCGGCCGAGACCTTCGCGCTGATGCGCCAGGCCCGTAGCGTGCTCGACGACGAGCATGGCAGCCATCTCTCCGACGACCAGTTCGTCGCCGGGCTGTGCAGCGCCGTGCTCGACGGTGCCCCGGTGACCGAGCCCACCGGCCGCGCGAAGTTCCAGATCGCCGTCACCGTGTGCGAGCGCTGCCGGCAGGGCTGGCAGACGGGCGCCGGTGCGAAGATCGCGATCGGCCCGGCCGCGGTCGAGCGCGCCACGTGCGATGCTCAGCACATCGGATCGATCGATGGCGCGACGCCCGAGCGCGCGTACCAGGACGTTTCGCCGAGCGTCGTGCGCTTCGTGTGGCGCCGTGACGGTGGCCGCTGCCGCGTGCCGGGGTGCCGGTCCGCACGCGGGCTCGAGGTTCATCACCTGGTTCATCGCGCCGAGGGCGGCCGCCACGACGCTTCGAACCTGGCCCTCATGTGTAGTGCTTGCCATCAGGCGCATCACGACGGGGCACTGGTGATCACCGGCACTGCGGATCATCTCGAGGTTCGCCGCTTGGCCGAGCCGATCTCGCCCCCGGCGCCCGCCGCCCACGTGGGCGCGTCCGAGAATAGCAACGCTCACGTGGGCACGGTCCTGGCCGGCCATTGCGACGCCCGCGTGGGCGCGATCGGCGAGATCGGCCATCGCAATCACAACGCCCACGTGGGCGCGATGAGCGCGATCGGCCATAGCAATCACAACGCTCACGTGGGCGCGGTGGGCAACGCCACCCCCCACGTGGGCGCACCGGCGAAGTTCGACGCGGCGATCATTCGCACCCAAGCCAAGGAGGCCTTGGTAGATCTCGGCTGGAAGCCAGCGATAGCGAATCCCGCAGTGGCCGCGGCCGTTGCGGCGCTGGGTGCGGAGGTGACGCTCGAGCGGCTGATCTTCGAGGCGTTGCGCCGGTGTTCGCGATCGGGATCGTGAACGTTGCGGTGCGAAGGCGCAGTTCGAGCTCTCGACGCTTCCGATCCCCACCGCATGGCCTCGCAGACTCCGGACGCGGCCTGGGCCCCACCCACATTACGCCGGTGGATGCGGATGCTCGGTCCTTGCCGGACGCTCACGCAGCAAGTTGCCCATGAGCACCGTGCACAACGCCTGATGGCCATGCGGTCGACGACGAAGCGATGGGAGCGACCCGCGCTCGAGGCAGCCTGACCTGGGGCGAACTGCGCCTGAGCACACCACGCACCGCGTGGCGTCCGCTGGATGGTCACGGCGGCTTGTCATGCCCGCCATCTCTCTCTCTTTCCGGGTTCTCTCCGGACTCCCGAAACATAAAATTCGGCGGAAGGAGCGTGGGCACGAGGCGCAGGGTTGTGAGCGGGGCGCCCGGACCGGCTGGAGCAGCCTGTTCGCGCCGGTCACAAGCCGGCCGACGCTCTCCCGAGGTCCCGCGGTACGCTTACGGCATAGACGGCGGTCAGCTCCGGAGCCACCTCGCGGCGGTCAGCTGCCTCCGACGGATTCCCTCACCGAGAAGTGGGTCGAGGTGCGGATCCTGGCCTTGCCCGCTGCCGCCACGTCGGCCGCGGCTGAGGCGGGTGAAGTGATCGTTCTTGCTCCCGAAGAGGCCCGATAGGAAAGAGCCGCACCCATTGTTAGCGTCGTGACAGCCAGGCGATCGCCGCGGCGGCCTCGACGCGGACGACGCCGCTGTCGTCGGCGAGCGCGGCGACCAGGCCCGGCGTGATGCGATGGGCGGTGCGGTGGGCGGTGGCGGCCGCGGCGCGTGCCAGCGGGTCGGCCGCGGCATCGCGGACCGCGGCCTCGAGGGTCAGAACGCCGCGCGCGTCGTCCTGGTCGGCGAGGTCGATCGCGGCCTCTAGCGAGAGCTCCGGGTTGCCGAGCGCGGTCGCGAAGATCGCGGCGGCGGCCGGCCGCTCGCCGGCGTGGGCGAGCACGCGCGCCGCGGCGAGCCGGACGGGCAGCTCGGGGTCGGCGGCGAGCTTTTTGGCGACCGCGAGCGCGGCCGGCTTACCGAGCGCGCGCACGGCGAGGTTCGCGGCCCCGGCGCGGATCGTCCACTCGGCGGAGCTCGCGGCGCGGTCGATCGCCCGGGCGGCGAGCTCGCCACCGCCGCATGCGATCGCGGCCTCGGCGGCGACGATCGGATCGGGGTCGCCGGCCAGCGCGGTGAGCTGGGCCTGGGTCTGGGCGAGGTGGGCCGCGACGAGCAGCTCGATGCCGGCCAGCCGGACCCCGAGCGCGCGATCGCCCAGCGCGAGCTTGGCGAACTCCGGGAGGTTGCCGATCCCGATCCGGGCGAGCGCCGAGGCCGCCGCCGCGCGGACCGCGTCGTCGGGGTCGTGCAGCCGCTTGGTCAGGAGCTCGACGGCGTCGCCGTCCTTGAGCCGGCCGAGCCAGCCGAGCGCGGCGCGCCGGACCCGCGCGTCGGGATCCGCGCCGGCCTGCTCGAGGTCGGCGATCGCGAGCTTGCCGACCTTCTTGCCGATGCCCTCGACCGCGATCCGCCGCGCCTCGGGGTCCTCGGAGTGCTGCATCTCGCCCACGGCCCGGGGCGCATCGGGATAGCCGCGCAGCACGGCGACCGCCGCGGCGGCGACCACGCGATCGTCGTCATCGGCCATCCGCTCCGCGACCTTCTCGGCGAGCTCCTGGAGCTCCGCGTCGGCGACCGCGTCGATCGCGGCGATCTTGAGCTTGGCCGAGGGCGACGCCAGGGCCTGGCCGAGCGTGGCGACCGCGAGGTCGCGCAACAGCGCCTTGTCGTCGTCGCCGCCGAGCTGGCCGCGGTACGCCGCGTACGCCGTGCCGACCCCGGCCGCGTCGCCCTGGGCGAGCGCGGCGCGCACGCGCATCTGCCACAGGCCTTCATCGCCGGGGTGCGCGGCGAGCCCGCTATCGGCCGCGCGCGCGGCGCCGGCGTAGTCACCGGTCTCGTACAGCGCGACCGCTTGCTGGGCGTGGTTGGCGCACGCCATGAACCCGAAACATCCGAGCAAGAACCAGCGTTGCATGAGACTCCTGGAGGTGCCCTGACGAGGACACCCCCGCATGGTGGCATTTGCCGCCGACCTGGTTACATCGACCCCCAAGGAATCGTCACGGGTGCCGCCCGGCGATGGCGTGATACAACGCCGCGACGGCCCATGGCGATCCGCGGCTTCTTGTTCGACCTGGACGGCACGCTCGTCGACTCGGAGCGCGAGACCGCCGAGGCGATGGCGCGGGCGCTGTGGCGCGGCCAGGGCATCGCGATCGAGCCGTACGATCGCGACTTCATCGTCGGGCGGTCGTGGATCGCGATCTACGACAGCCTCGCCGCCCGGTATCCCCAGCTGGCGTGGAGCCGCGCGGAGACGATCGCGCAGACGGCGATGCTGCGCGACGAGGTGTTCGCCGAGCTCGGCGTCACGGTGCTGCCCGGGGCGCGTCGGGTCCTCGGCTGGACCCAGGACCGGCCGCGCGCGCTGGTGACCGGCAGCTCGCGCGTCGAGGTCACCCAGGTCCTGCCCCGGATCGGCCCCGAGGCCGCGTTTGCCGTGATCGTCGCGGCCGAAGATGTCGCGCGTAGCAAGCCCGCGCCCGATGGCTACCACACCGCGATGGCGGCGCTGGGCCTCTTGCCCGCCGAGTGCCTGGTGATCGAAGATTCTGTGGCCGGGATCGCAGCTGGCCGATCGGCCGGGTGCATCGTGGTCGCGTGTCGCGCCGGGAACTTCGCCGGCTGGGACCAGTCGGGGGCGCACCGGGTGATCGAAACGCTCGACGAGCTGACGCCGGCGCTGGTCGGCGAGCTCGACGCGCACTATGGTTCTGGCATGGGTGCGTCGTGAAGTTGCCAGCCGAAGCCACGATCTACGAGGTCGGGCCGCGCGACGGCCTGCAGAACGAGGCTCGCCAGGTCCCGACCGCGGAGAAGATCCGCTTCATCGACTCGCTGGTCGCGGCCGGCATTCGCGACATCGAGATCACGAGCTTCGTGTCGCCGAAGTGGATCCCGCAGCTCGCGGATTCGGTCGAGGTCGCGCGCGGGGTACGCCGGCCCCCCGGGGTGCGGATGAGCGCGCTCGTGCCGAACCGGCGCGGCCTCGACTCCGCGCTCACGGCGGGGATGAAGGAGATCGCGGTGTTCATGAGTGCGTCCGAGACGCACAACAAGAAGAACGTGAACAGGACGATCGCCGACACGCTCACCGCGTTCGGTGATGTCGTGCCGCACGCCCGGGCCGCCGGCGTCACGGTGCGGGCGTACCTGTCGACCGTGTTCGGCTGCCCGTACGAAGGCGACGTCGATCCCGAGGTCGTCGTCGCGCTGACCGGACAGCTGCGCGACATGGGCGTCTACCAGGTGTCGATCAGCGACACGATCGGCGTGGCGAACCCGCAGCAGGTCGAAGAGGTGCTCGGCCGCATCCTCGCGAAGCACCCGGCGAGCTCGCTCGCGGTGCACTTCCACGACACCCAGGGCACCGCGCTGGCGAACTGCGTCGTCGCGTTGACCCTCGGCATCACCACGATCGACGCCTCCGCCGGCGGGCTCGGCGGCTGCCCGTACGCGCCCGGCGCGGCGGGAAACCTCGCGACCGAGGACGTCGTCGCCATGCTGCACGGGATGGGCGTCAAGACCGGCATCGATCTCGACAAGCTGACCGAGGCCTCGCGCACCGCGGCGACGTTCGTCGGGCACGAGCTGCCGTCGAAGTACCTGAAGGCACATATCGGCAAGCAGGCGCGGGCCCGCCGGCAAGCCGAGCTCGGCCGCTGAACGGCTTTCCCACGCAGGCCACGCTTCCGCCGGGCGGGGCCGGGCGAAAGTGATAGCCTGGCTGCCATGACGGACGTGGTCGTCGAGTACCGCGGCAGCGCCGCGTGGGTCACGCTGAACCGCCCCGAGGTCCGCAACGCGCTGTCGCGCGACGTGAACCTCCGGCTGCAAGAACTGGCGGGCGGGTTCGACGAACGCGAGGACGTCCACGTCGTCGTGATCACCGGCGCCGGCGACAAGGCGTTCTGCGCGGGCGCCGATCTCAAGGAGCGCCGCGGCGTGGAGGCCGCCGAGACCGGGACCTATCTCAATGCGATCGCCGGTGCGATCAACGGCTGGGGCGACCTGCGCAAGCCCACGGTCTGCGTGATGAACGGCTCGGCCTATGGCGGTGGCCTCGAGCTCGCGCTGGCGTGCGACTTTCGCATCCTCGTCGAGGGTGCCGAGGTGGGGCTGACCGAAGTCCGGCTCGGCATCATGCCGGGCGCCGGCGGGACCCAGCGGTTGCCGCGGTTGATCGGCGAGGCGCGCGCCAAGGAGCTGATCCTGCTCGGCCGCCGGATCCCCGCAGCGCGCGCGCTCGAGATCGGGCTGGTGCACCAGGTCGTGCCACGTGCCGGCCTCGCGGCGGCGACCGAGGCCCTGCTGGCCGAGCTCGCTGCATGTGCGCCTCTGTCGGTGCAGTCCGCCAAGTCGGCGATCCAGCGTGGGTACGGCAAGCTGTTGTCCGAAGGCCTTGATATCGAACGAGAATGCTACGACGTGACGCTGTTCAGCGAGGATCGCGACGAGGGCCTCGCGGCGTTCGCGGAAGGCCGTCCTCCGAAGTATCAGGGGCGCTAGGCCCCTGCAGCAGGCCGCGCGGTAGCGAGATCGGGCTCAGGTTCCGTGACCCGGGGTGAAAGGCTCCGGCCTACATCAGGCCTGAGAACCGGCCGAGGCATGACTCGGTAGCTTGGGAAACAAGTGACACTGGCCTTGGCTGGCCTGGCCGGTGCACAATGGACCTGCCATGTCGATCTTCCAGCACCTGCTACAGCGCCTGGGCTTTGTGAAGCTCGATCGCTATGGCTTGATGCTGACGCCGGAGGGGCGAGTCCTCTCGCTGCGTCCCGCCGTGCTGGACGATGGAACCGGTGGCCGGGTCGTCGGCTGGCGCGACGACGATCTCGTCACGATCCAGCTTCCAACCTGGAACCCGCCCGGCGCTCCCCGAGCGGGGGAGGCTGCGACGCCGGCCCTGCAAGTGGTGGCCAGCCGAGTGGACGTGCCGCCGATCGCCGCACCGGATCCGTGGGGTGCTCCTCCTGTAGTTACCGTGGCTTCGGTGAGCGCACCGGTGCCGCCGGCGGCGTCAGAAGCCGTGATGCCGGTCGCTGTAGCACCCGAGCCCGTCGTGGACGAAGATGACTGGGAATGGACGATCGCACTGGCGAGAGTACGGGCATCCCCGGAGGAGGAGGCAGCGGCAGCGGTGGAGCCGCCGCGACCAGCGCCGCGTTCGTCGCCGGTGAAGACCCGCCCGATGGCGGCGGTTGCCGTGAAGGATCCGGTGGCCTCCGAGGCGTCGCGGGCCATGGCGGCCCGGCATGCTCCTGCAGCGCCGGCTCCGGCGAGGTCGCGCGCGGCTACGCCGTCCACCGTGATCCCGGTGCCGGTGTTACCCACGATGCAGAACACCGGGCACGCAGGCCGCCTGGAGCCGGTCGTGCGCACGGCCGCGACGGCGGCCACCGCCGCCGCGCTGCCTCGGTTTGCGCAGGGGACCGGCTCGGTCGGCCAGACGGGCTCGTCGCCGGTGGTGACAACGCCCGATCCCAGGGACGTCGGCGATCGGACGACGCCCGGGATGGCGCTGCCGCCGGCCGCACGCGCGGTCCAGCTCCCCAGCGTCAAGCGTCGCATGGCGCAGCGGCGCTGAGCGCGCTCTGGCTGTGCGCGATCGCGTCGTGCGGTAGCAGCGCCCCCGCGCCGGTCGCGCCGGTCCAGCCCGCCGTCGAGGGACACAAGGCCGAGACCGACGCCAAGGGCCTGGTCACCGAGATCTACGAGACGATCGACCGCGGCACGACCGACTCGCTGTTCTCGCTGCTCACCGACCCGCTCGTGGTGTTCGGACCGCGCCGGACCGATGCGATGCTCAGCCGCTCGGACGTGCTCGTGGCGCTCGGCAAGGTCATCGAGCCCAAGGCGCCGGCGCCCAGGCCAGCGAAGCCAGCGAAGGCAGCGAAGCCAGCGAAGGGCCCCCCCCACGCGCAGCTGCGCTCGGGCGGGCTCGAGGTCGTGCCCTCGGAGGGCGGCCATTCAGCGTGGGTGTTCGATGTCATCCGGATCGATGGCCAGGTGCTCGCGGCGACCGCCATCTTGTCGAACACCGGCGACCTCTGGGCGGTGACCGCCGCCGCGCTCGCCGAGACGCCGACCGACAAGCAGGTCAAGGCCGAGGCCGCCCGGGACGCGATCGTGCCGCCGGGCGCGACCGCCGTCGCCAGGATCGCGCCCGGCACGGACGCCGCGGTCGAGAAGTTCAAGAAGGGCCTCGTCGAGCAGCAGGCGTGGGGCGACGACCTCGTGAAGGAGAACGACGCGATCGTCGTCGGCCCGACCGCGGGCGAGGTCGCGCGCGGCAGGACCGCGATCAAGCGCCAGTGGAAGGCGCGCATGAAGTTGAACGTGCGCGAGGCGATCAGCGGCGAGATCTCTGCCGCGATGACGGCCGACGGCCAGCTGGTGTGGATCAGCGCCCCGGTCACGCGGGTCGCCGACGGCGAGGACCCGATGCCGCTCCGGATCTTCGCGGTGTACGCCAAGGATGGCGCGGGATGGAGGATGAGCGCGCTGCACGAAGCGCTCGCGTTCGACGAGCCGGGCAGCGGGACGGCGTGGAAGAAGATCATGCCGCCTGCGCCTGCGCCGCCTCCGGAGCCTGCGAAGGCCGAGCCGCCGGCCGACAAGCCCGCGGGGAACACGACCCCGGTGAAGAAGACCAAGAAACCGAAGTCGAAGAAGCCGGCCAAGCCCAAGCCGCCCGAGACCGAGTGATCAAGCGGCGGTCGGTGGCTTGCCCGGCTTGCCGCCGTCCTGCGGAGCCATCGGCAGCGCGCTGCGCACGATCAGGCCGATGCCGCCGACGAGCAGCACGAGCATCGTGAGCGTGTTCCACAACGACGTCTGCTGGAAGTGAATGTCGAGGTTCGCGATGACCCCGACGACGATCACCAGCGCGCCGCCGAACGTCAGGAGCCGCCCCGCGAACGACTTGCCGTTGACGAACAGGAGCCCGACGCCGAACAGCAGCGGCAACAGCGTGATGCCGAAGCTGCGCCCGGAGCCGCCGAGCCCGCTCCAGTTCCAGTAGCCACCGTTGACCTGGACCTGGTGGAACAGCAGGTAGCCACCGGCGATCGCCATGATCATGCCGAGCAGGAACGTGCGCGTACCACCCGGTGTGCCGCCGACGTTTTGGATGTCCATCGTGTGGTGATCAACATGCGTCGCCGGGCCCGGCTCCGCAAGAGCCGGGTGCCCGTCACGATCGGCGCGCGGATGGGGCGTCCGTCACGGCGAGACCTGCAGCCGCCCGCCCGTGGCCGCGAGCGTGCGGGCCAGGAGGCTGGCGCAGGCGTAGACCGCGGTGATGTACGGCGCCGGCGTCTGGGTGAGCTCGCCGAGCTCGATCACCGCGCCCATCAGGGCGTCGAGCTCGATCGGGCGGCCCTGCTCGACGTCGACCAGCATCGAGGTCTTGTGCGCGCCGACCTTCTCGGCGCCGGCGATCCGCCGCTCGATCGAGATCCGCATCGCGACGCCGAGCTTCATCGCGATCTGCTCCGCCTCGGCCATCATCCGGGCGGACAGCGCGCGGGTCGGCGGGAACCGGCAGAGCTCGGCGAGCGTCGCGTGCGTCAAGGCGCTGATCGGGTTGAAGCTGAGGTTGCCCCACAGCTTGAGCCAGATCTCGCTGCGGACGTCGCGGATGATCGGGGCCTTGAGCCCGGCGCGCGTCAGGGCTGCGGCGATGGCCTGGATCCGCGGCGTGGTGGCGCCGTCGAGCTCGCCGAGGCTCACCCGGTTGCCTTCGACGTGCTGGACGACGCCGGGCGCCACCAGGTTCGCGGCCGGATACACCACGCTGCCGATCACGCGCGCCGGATCGATGGCGCGGGCGATGGCGCCGTCGGGATCGGCGGCGCGGACCGGCCGGCCCTCGTGCTCGCCGCCGTGCTTGTGGAAGTACCACCACGGGATCCCGTTCTGCATGGTGACGATCGCCGTGTCGTCCCGGCAGAGGTGGCGCAGCGCCCCGGCGACGGCGGCGACCTGGTGCGCCTTGACGGTCAGCAGCACCGCGTCGTGGGGCCCGGCCTCCTCGGGGTGCTCGAAGGCGGCGACGCCCGGGGCGTGCTCGGCGGCGCCCGCCTCCGACCGGAGCGTCATCCCGCCGGCGCGGATCGCGGTCAGGTTGGCGCCGCGCGCGATGAAGCTGACCGCCTCGCCGGCGAGCGCGAGCCGCACCCCGAGGTAGCCACCGATGGCACCGGCGCCGACGATCGCGATCTTCACGGCGTACCCCCAGGCGATCCCACGTTCGTGGTCATGCGGGCCTCCTAGACGAGGCCGAGCTTCTGCGCCAGGCCGATGCGTTGCAGCTTGCCGGTCGCGCCCTTCGGGATCTCGGGGCGGAAGACCACCTTCCTGGGCACCTTGAAGTCGGCCAGCCGCGAGGCCGCGTAGGCCCGCAGGTCGGCCGCGGTCGCCTCGGCGCCGTCGCGCAGGACCACCACCACCGCGACCTCCTCGCCGAGCTTGTCGTGCGGCACGGCGAAGGTCACGCATTGCAGGACGGCGGGGTGATCCATGAGCACCTCGTCGACCTCGCGCGGCGAGATCTTCTCGCCGCCGCGGTTGATGATCTCCTTCAGGCGGCCGGTGATCGAGAGGTAGCCGGCGTCGTCCAGGACGCCCTGATCGCCGGTGCGAAACCAGCCGCCGGTGAACGCCTCGGCGTTGGCCTCGGGGTTGCCCTCGTATCCCGCCATGACGTTGGGCCCGCGGATCGCGATCTCCCCGGTGACGCCCGGCCCGGCGGGCTGCCCGGTCTCGTCGAGGATGCAGACCTCGGGGCCGGCGGCCACCCCCACGGTGCCGGGCTTGCGAACGCCCGGCGGCAGCGGATTACTGGCCATCTGGTGCGCCGCCTCGGTCATGCCGTACGCCTCGACGACCGGCGCGCCGAACACCTCCTCGAGCTCGTGGAGCACCTGCGGGGGCAGCGCCGAGGACGACGAGCGAAGCAAGCGCAGCGGGTGCTTGCGGATGATGTCTGCGTGCGCGCGCGCCCGCAGGAGGATCGCCTGGTGCATCGTCGGCACCGCCGTGTACCAGGTCGGGTGCGTCTCCGACATCCAGCCGAAGAACTTCAGGGCATTGAACCCCGGGGTGCAAGCCACCGCCCCGCCGGCCGAGAGCGGCGCCAGGACGCCGGCGATGAGCCCGTGGATATGGAACAGCGGCATGATGTTCAAGGCGCGATCGGCGGCGGTCAAGGTCAGCGCCGCACGTACGCTGTGCGCCGAGGCGCAGACGTTGCGCTGCGCGAGCGGGACGATCTTCGGCCGCGAGGTCGTCCCCGACGTGTGGAGGACGAGGGCGGTATCGTCGGGGCCGGCGGCGCCCGGCCGGCGGGCAGCGGTCCCCGGCCGATCCGGCGGAGGCTCGAGCGTGAACGCGCCGGCGCCACCCGCAGGCCGGGGGGTGAGCCGCGCGATCGGAATCCCGAGCCTGGTCGCGACCTCCGCCGCGGGCGAGCTCTTGTCGGCCTCGATGACCAGGAGCCCGGCGCGGAGATCGGTCAGGTAGAACTCGAACTCCTCGGCGCGGTAGCCGGGGTTGAGCGGCGCCGCGGTGGCCCCGGCGGCGACCGCGAGGAAGCCGCTTGCCATGTGCGGGCCGTTGTCGAGCACGATCGCCACACGGTCGCCGCGGCCGATCGCATGGGCGTTGAGCACCGCCGTCGCCTCGGCCATCAGGGCGCGGAGCTGCCGGTAGGAGAGCGGCAGGGCGCCTGGTGCGAAGAGCGCCGTCGCGTCGTCGGCTCCCTCCCCCAGCAGCTCCATCACGGTCGCGACGTTGGTCGTCATGCGCACGCTCTCTGCCTTCGGCATCCTAGGAGAAGCGCGCCGGGATGTCATCGGTCGTCCGACGAGTCTTCCCCGACTCGCACTTTCAACTACACCGCGAAAGTGGTGTGATCGATCGACGGGCAGGTGCCCGGTGATGTTGATGAAGCCCGGGCCGATGCTACCATCGAGCCATGATGGGGAGATTCGCCTTACTCGTGACTATTGTGGTTTGTGCGTGCGGGAAGGTCAACGGCGATACGCCGGTCGATGCCAACCTGACCGATGCCGACCAGACCGGGATGCTCAACGTCGTTACCCAGGCGCGGTTCTTCATCGCCGGAGGTCCGGCGATCGGAGCGGCGCAACCCAGCGTCGACGTGGTGTCGGTCCGGCCGAACAATACGGTCGCCGACATGACGCAGACCGACGCGAGCGGTCACGCGAGCCTCAAGATCTATCCCGGCGGATCGATCACCGCGATCTATCAGCACCCGGCGGACCCGGGGGCCGATCTCGTGACGTACTTCGGCGCGAAGCCGGACGATATCCTGACGTTCGGCCAGCGCTTCGCGCCGACCACGTCGGTCAACCTGGGCGCGATGACGTTCTCGTACCCGGCCATCGCGGCGGCCAGCTTCTACGAGGTGTTCGGTCCGTGTGGCGCGAACTCGGCGGGCGCCGGAACCCTGGCGATCACGCTCACCGAGTTCAGCTCTTGCCATCACGATCCGATGGATGTCGTCTTCATCGCGTTCAACAACGCGAGCCAGGTGATCAACTACAACTACCTCAATAACGTGTCGTTCGCGGCCGGAACGGGTCGGGCGATCGGAGGCTGGGGCACCGCGACCACCGCGATGCTCAACGTGACGGGCCTGGCTCCGGAGGTCCAGAACCTCAGCGCCACCTTCTACAATGTCGGCAACGGCGAACAGACGATCTACGGCGCCGGCGTGAACGGCCAGGCGACCGGCGGCGCGTACACCAACTCGTTCCCCTGGGCTCCGGCCGGCGCACGGACCCAAGCCCAGCTGTTCCTGTCCCGGCTCGGGACCTACCGGCAGATGCAGATCCTCGACGCGCTGCAGCCGAACACGACGACGTGGACGGTCGCGTCGCCCACACTACCGCCGTGGATCCAGACCTTCACCGCGAGCGTCGCCGATCAAATGGGGATCATGTACCTCGTCGGCGATGGGACCTACGATGCCGCCGTGGTCCGGATCAACTCGTTCCGCCAGGTGGGGGGCATGAACGTCCAGTTCAACTGGACGTTCATCCTGCCGCCGCAGATGACGACGTTCACGTTCCCAAAGCTCCCCTCGCAGTTCGCCGCCTTCCTCCCGCAGCCGCAGGATAACTTCGGCATCCAGGCACACGTCATCGAGATCCCGTCGGTCGCGAACTACGACGCGCTGCGAGCGATTCCGGAGAAGAGCCTGATCTGCCCGAACACGTTCGTCCCCGATTGCGCGCTTCGCAATGGCGAGTTCCAGCGCATCATCTTCGAGTAAGCTTCCAGCAAGCCTGTCGTTCGCGTTTGACCTGACGTACGCTCGAGGCGCCACCCGTGGGACTCCGGCCCGACTTCCGAAAATAGCCTCTGAAGCTGGACTAGCTGGTCGAGCCTCTTCTCCCCGGGTGGCCTCTCGATGACCACCGCTCACGAGCGCGTCGCGCGCGAAGATCTGCTCACGTTCGTCAGTGCGTGCTTCGCATGCACGGGGCAGCGCGAGTTCTATTCGGACAGCCGCGGCCAGGGCGTCTCGATCGGGTTCTTGCACGAGTACGTGCTGGGCAACTATCGCGCGCTCTATGCCCGCGTGCTCGCCTGCGGGATCAACGACTACAACCAGGCCGAGATCATCTTCCGGCTGCTCGCGTCGGGCCGGCTGGTCGCGCCCGAGCACCGCGCGGAGGAGGGCGCGCTGCTCCACCGCGCGCTCGAGCGCCTGCCGACGCAACGTGCGATGCGGCTGCTCGCGCGCCTCGCCGAGGCCCGCGTGAACAACCGGCGCACGCGCGCGATCGTGCGGCGCTACCTCGGCAACGCCTCCGAGCGCGAGCTGTGGGCCATCAAGTACCGCCGCAAGTTTCGCGTCGCCGCCGCCCACGCCCACCTGCCGTTCGACGGCGAGCTGGGCAGCCTGTTCGTGAAGGGCTGGCGCGAGAAGGTCTACAAGACGCCGCTGTTCGAGAGCTTTCGCCGCGCGCACTTCGCCGAGGCCGCGATCTACGAGCTTCCGTACTCGATCGCGGAGGGGTTGGCGCGCAAGCACGCCGTGCCGCGCGAGGTGTTCCTCCGCAAGATCGAGCCCCGGATGACCAACCTCGAGCGCCTCCGGCTCCAGGACACGACCCGCGAGGCGCTCGGCACGGCGGTCGGGTTCGATCCGGCGCGGCTGTCACCGACCCGCCTGGCGACCTACGTGCTCTCGCTCCCGTCCGCCGAACGCCAGGCGCGCCGGGCCGAGCTGACCCTTGCGCTCGAGGTCGCGTCGGCGCGGGCGGTGCGGCGCACGAACGCGCGGTTCGGCCGGGTCGCGTGCGTGCTCGATCGGAGCTGGTCGTCGTCGGGCTCGTCCGAGAAGCGCCGCCGGCCGCTCGCGGTCGCGCTCGCGACCAGCTGCTTCGTGCGGGCCGCGGCGGCCGAGCAGCGCGCGTTCTGGACCTGCCCGACGCCCGACGAGCTGCTGGTCGAGGCGGTCGGGCAGACCGATCTGGTGACGCCGCTGCTCGAGGCGATGGCGTGGCGGCCCGATCTCGTGATCATCGTGTCCGACGGCTTCGACAACGATCCGCCGGGCACCGCGGGCGAGCTCCTGGCGATCGCGCGGGCGAAGGGCTTGTGCCCGTTCACCCTGCACGTCAATCCCGTGTTCGATGACGTGAGCCTGGGCCCCAAGCCGCTCGGCGCCGCGGTGCCGACGATGGGGATCCGCGACGCGGAGGATCTGCCGACGGCGATCGCGTTCGGCGAGTTCGCCAGCGGCGGCGGGACGCTCGCGGAGCTCTCCGCGGCGCTCGCCGCGCGGGTCGCCCACTTCCTCGGCGCCGGGCAGGCCGCGCCGTGAGCCGCGAGGCGTTCCGCGACGCGACGCCGGCCACGCTGGACCTCCAGGGCCTCCGGATCGCGCCGCCGCAGACGATGGGCGCGGTGCGCATCGTGCCGCTGGTGCGCGAGCGCTTCCTCGCGGCCGGCGCGGCGACCGGGCCGAACGCGCCGCGCGATCTGCGCATCACGGCGCGCGACTACGGCGACTCGATCGCCGTCGTGGAGCTCGGGCGCAACGCGCCCACCGATCCGGGGCTCAAGTACGTGAGCTTCGTCCCGCACGGCTTCATCGTGTCGTACACGACCGACGGCAGCCCGGTCGCGGCGCAGGGTGCCTCGTTTGGCCCGGCCTCGGAGGCCCGGAAGGGCCGGTTCGTGCGGCTGATGCACCGGATGGTGAAGCAGGAGCCGGGCGAGGGCGCGACCGCGCGGTTCCGGATGCTGCCGCTCCACCTCGCGATGGAGGGCCTTTTGGCGCTCCACTTCAACGGACCGGACATCCTGTGGAGCGAGTACTCCCAGCAGGCGATCCGGAAGGGCATGGACCCACGGAGCGAGCGTGCGGTGCGCGGCACGTGGCTGCCGGGCCTCGAAGAAGCGCTCCGGACCTTCGAGATCCTGCCGGCGCAGGTCGGCGTCTTGCTGTTCGTCGCCGACGCGCTGGCGTGCGCGTTCGTCGTGCCGCACCCCGACGACTACCGGCGCCTGCACGGCTCGCTCCTGGACGACTTCTTCGGCGAGATCTTGCGGGACTACGCGATCCTCTATCCGCACGCGCCGGCGGCGCACGCGCCGCTCGACGGTGCCGGGGTCCAGACGCTCGAGGATCTCGCGCGTCAGGTGGCGCAGGTCCGCGCGGACTGGCGCGCCTATGCCGAGGTCCTGTCGGCCGGCCTCCTGGGCCGCGCGGTGCGCGTGGAGCGGGTGCGGACGATGGGCCCGTTCCGCCTCGAGCGCTTCGTGCCGGTGTTCGATCCGGATGTGGAATGCCACCTCGGCGAGCGCATGGTCCGCGAGGACGGGACGCTGGAGTACCTGAAGACCTACCGCCTGTCGGCGGCGCAGGTGCGCCGCGCGTACCTCCTGGATCAGCTCGCGGCGGCGGACTGGAACATGCCGCTCGCCGCGGAGGCCCTGCGCTGCTCCGTCACCGAGCTCGCGCAGCGGCTCGTGGGCGCGGGCTTCGGGTTCCTGCTCTCGCCCGCCGTGCTGCAGTCGCTGCCGCGGACCGGGCGGCGGTGACCGGCGGGCCGGACCGAACCTGTCCGGACGCGTGGCCCGCACGCGTGGCTGCGATGATAGGATGATCCGGCCGTGGCGATCACGATCGAGCGACAGGTACCCGAGCGCGGCGCCCGCGGCGTCGCGGCGGCACCGGCGGGCCAGTGCTGTTGCTGCTGCTGTTGCTGCCTGCACACGCTCGGCGGCGTGATCGGGGCGCTCAGCGCGCGGGCCCAGCCGGTCGATCCGGCGCAGATCCCGATCTCCGCCATCGGGGGAGCCACGCTCGAGCCGCGCCACAGCGCGAGCGGCCTGTACTGGGCGATCATCGCGATCATGTCCGGCCTTGTCGGCGCGTACTTCGTCGCGTTCGAGAGCCAGAAGGTCGAGTCCGCCGAGGTCGCGCTGATGCTCGCGATCTGCCTGCCCGCCGTGCAGCTCGCCGCCTCGATCGCCGCGGCGATCGCGATCGCGTCCTCCCGGCGGGTCGGCAAGGAGGTGCGGCTGCGCCACCTCGGCAAGATCACGCTGCGCGCGTTCCTCGGGGCGTTGATCGGCGTCGTGATCATGATCCCGCTGTTCGGCAGGTGCTGAGGCCGCGGCTCGCCGGGGCGTTCACCATCGTCCCGCGCGACGACGCGGTGTGGCTGATCGCCGGCGAGGATGTGCGCTTCACCTTGCGCGGCGACGCGGCGAGCCGCTGGCTGCCGGCGCTCCTGCAGGCGTGCGACGGCAGGCGCACCCTCGACGAGGTCGTCGCGCTCGCGCCCGCGGCGCACCGGGACGAGGCGCGCGCGCTGATCGCGGGCCTCGCGGGCGAGCGCGTGATCGTCGACGGCGGCGCGGTCCTGGCACACC
>JAUKWE010041598.1:0-27254 GCA_032356425.1 Cumathamnion decipiens | reverse complement strand
CGCGCCGCCGGTGCCGCCAGCGAGGTCGCGCGGGCCCGCGTGGCCGCCGGCGAGCCGGATCGGTCGCTCGCGTCGTCGGTGTCGGCGGAAGACGCCGCGAGCACGGATCCGGTCGTCACCGGCCGCATGCAGCGCGATCGGATCCTGCGCGCGCTCGCCGAGGACATCGCCGCCAGCGCGACCAGCACGGTGACCGCCGGATCGGCGACCACGCCCGCGGCGAGCGATCGGGCGATCAGTCCGCCGGAGCTTGCCCCCGGGATGCGCGGTGAGCCGACCCGCGCACCACGCCCGGGGCGCGCGGCGACCCAGCCCGGGCGCGCGGCGACCCAGCCCGGGCGGCTGGAAGACGCCGCCACGGCAGATGATCTGGCCGAGGACCGGCTCGATCCGGTGGCGATCGCGGCGGCGGCGATCGCCCGGCTCCGCGATCGGGCGCGCACCGACCTCGCGGGGCTCCGCGTCCACTATCACCGCCAGGACATCCTCGTGCTGCTCGTCGCGTTCCTCATCATCGTGGCCGCCGGCCGGGTCCATGACGCGCTCGTCACGACCCAGACCGTGCCGTTCGATCCCAGCGGCGAGCACGGCCTGCGGTTCGAGCACTCGAAGGGCTGGCTATCGTCTGCCGGGGGGCCGCTGCCGTCGCCGCGGATCGCGCACGAGCTCGTGGCGGCGCCGGCCAGGCCGTCCGCGACGCTCTACCGCGTCGAGTTGACCTCGACGATCGATCCGACCGCGCGCATCGAGGTGATGATCGACAAGAAGCCCGCGTGGAGCAACATCGTGACCGGGCTCGATCTCGACCGCCGGACCCGGTGGGGCGAGCTGTACGCGCTCGACGACAGCTCGGTGCGCTCGGTCGAAGATCACCAGTGGCTGCGCACGGCGTATCGCTTCGCGCACGCGCCGGACAAGGGCGACGTGCCGCGCATCGATCGCGCGGTCGAATATGCGACGATCGACCGCGAGCAGATCTACGTGATCACGTTCTTCGGCACGCCCGCGGAGATCGACCGGATCGAGGAGGTGGTCGCGCCGACGCTCAAGGTCGCGACCCAGACCGGCCTGCCGCTCGTGCCGCAGACCGGGCACCTGTCGACCCGCAAGTACCCGAGCGCGGTCGCCCGCGCGTTCGACGCGGCGGTGATGGTCGTGGTCGCCGACATCGTCGATGGCAGCCTCCACGCGCGCGGCGGCGGCTCGGGCGTGATCGTCGGCAAGGACGGCTCGATCCTCACGAACTATCACGTGATCCACGACAAGAACGGCCGGCTGCACGACGTGTTCGTGATCGGCCGGTTCAGCGAGCAGGACAAGGCGCCGCAGCTGTACTGCGCCGGCAAGCCGAGCCGCAGCAAGCTGCAGCGCGAGCTCGACCTCGCGCTGATCAAGTGCGACCTCGATCTCGACGGGCGCAGCTGGAGCCCGACGGGTGGAACGGGTGGCACCAGCGGCGCCGTGGCGTGGCCCACGCTGCCCCAGGTGCGCACCGCCGAGATCAAGATGGGCCAGCGCCTCTGGGTCCTCGGCTACCCCGACGTCGGGGGCGGTGGCCTGACGCTGAGCGAGGGCGAGGCCCTGGGCTGGAGCGGGGTCGACGGGGCCGCCGGCAAGGACTTCCTCAAGACCGACGCCGCGATCCGGCACGGGAACTCCGGGGGCCCGGTCGTCGACGACTCCGGACGCCTGATCGGCATCGCGTCCGCCGTGCGCACCAAGCAGAACGCGGCGGGCGACCTGGTCGAGGTCGTGCAAGCGGGGGGCCGGGTGCGGCCGATCGCCGCCGCGACCGACGTGCTCGCCATCGCGGCGGCCGGGTGGACGCCGCGCGAGGGCCACACCGAGGTCGATCTGCAGCCCTCGGCGATCGAGGCGCCGGCGGAGGGCGTGCAGATCCAGAGCCGCGTGCTCGATGTCGTGAACGAAGCGCCGGTCCGCGATGCCCTCGTGATGGTGCTGCGGCCCGGGATCAACGCCGGGACGGTCGACGTCAATCGCCTCGATGATCAGGTCCTCGCGTACGGGAGGTCCAACGCCCAGGGCGAGGTGCTCCTCAAGCAGCCGGTCCCGGTCCCCGGCACGTACACCCTCCTGGTCGTCGCGCGCGGCTACGAGCCGGTGATCGGCGATGGCGAGCTCACCCTCGAAGCCGGGACGCCCGCGGTGTTCGATCCGTGGGGGAAGATCCTGCTGCGAGCACGATAGGGTTCGCATACTTGCCCGCGATCGACGCGACATGCTACGGCTCGTTCGCACGATGCCCTCGCTCGACCGAGCCGCGATCGATCCAGATGCCGATCGCGTGGTCCGCAAGCTCACCCGCGCGGGCCACAAAGCCTACCTTGTAGGAGGGTGTGTTCGGGATCTGCTCGTCGCCAAGACGCCGAAGGACTTCGATGTCGCGACGAGCGCGACGCCGAACGAGATCAAGGCGACGTTCCGCAACTGCCGGATCATCGGGCGCAGGTTTCGCCTCGCCCACGTGTTCTTCGGCTCGAAGATCATCGAGACCTCGACGTTCCGGGCCAACCCGCGCGACGAAGACGATCACGACCTCCTGATCCGCCGCGACAACGTGTTCGGCACCGAGACCGAGGATGCCCGGCGCCGCGACTTCACCATCAACGGCCTGTTCTACGACGTCGAGCGCGAGGAGGTGATCGACCACGTCGGCGGCCTGGCCGATCTCGACAGCAAGCTGGTCCGCACGATCGGCGACCCGGATATCCGGTTCCAGGAGGATCCGGTCCGCATCCTGCGCGCGATCAAGTTCGCCGCGCGGCTCGATTTCGGGTTCGAGCCCGGGACCTGGCACGCCCTGCTGCGCTGGCGCGGCGAGATCAGCAAGTGCGCGCCGCCCCGGCTGCTCGAGGAGATCCACCGCCTGATGCGCGGCGGGGCCGCGCGGCGCTCGTTCGAGCTCCTGGTCGAGACCGGCGTGCTCGCCGTGCTGTCGCCGTACCTCGCCGGCCTGCTCGAGGGCGAGGGCGCCCCGGCGACGGCCCCGCCGATCGCCGGGGTGGCGCCGCGCTCGACGATCGCGAAGATCGAGTACGACGAGGATGATCCCGCCGAGCACGATCCCGACGATCCCGACGAGGACGAGGACGAGGACGAGGACGAGGACGAGGACGCCGAAGGCGAGGAGGAGGACGAAGGCGAAGGCGAGGCCGACGCCAAGGCCGACGCCCCCCCCGGCGAAGGCCCCGAGCCCCTCGATGACGAGGAGCAGGCCTGGCACCGGGTGTGGGCCGACGAGCCCGCGGCGCGCCCCGCCGCCGCGGCCCCGGTGCGGCTGTCGTTCGTACCGCCGGGCGGCGAGCTGGTCAGGCGCCGCACGCTCGCGTGGGCGGCCCTGCCGTGGATCGACAAGGCGGTCGGCGATGGCCGCGATCCCTCCAATGCCGTCGCGTTCGGCACCCTGCTCGCGCCGTTCCTGTCCGAGGAGCTCCGCGGCGGCGAGCTGAACGGTGCGGTGCAGGAGCTCGCCCATCCGCTGATCGGGCAGCTGCACATCACCCGGCGCGACAGCGAGCGGCTGCGCTACCTGCTCGTCGCCCAGCGCAAGCTGCTCGCGGCGACCAAGCGTGGCTCGCAGGCCGAGCTGGCCGGCGGGCGCGAGATGATCGACGACGCGGTCCTCCTCTACGAGCTCATGGAGCGCGCGGCCGGCAAGGAGCCGGGGGCCGCGCCGGCGATCGCCCCCGCGGAGGGACGCGACGATGACGGCGATGACAGTGATCCGGATCACCCGCGCAAGCGCCGCCGCAGGCGCCGCGGTGGCCGGCGGCGGCGGCACGAGCTCACCTAGCCAGGACCCCGCCCGTGGCGCGTACGCGTGATCGTGAGCCAGATCGGCCGGCGATGCCGGGCCAGCCCCCGCGGCTGGCCGACCAGCTGGTCGAGGACCTGGTCGACGCCGGCTCGCGCGAGCACTACGCCGATGCCGCGCTCTACGACTACGAGTACCGGCGGCGACGGGCCGACGTCACGTTCTACCGCGAGCTCGCCCGGCGGCGCGGCGCCGACCGCATCCTCGAGCTGGGCGCCGGCAGCGGGCGGGTCACGGTGCCCCTGGCGCGGGACGGCCGGCACGTCGTCGCGCTCGACCAGTCCGCCGCGATGCTGGCGCGGCTCGGGGCTCGGCGGGCGCGGCTGTCCCCGGCCTGCGCCGCACGGATCACCCCGGTCACCGGCGACCTCCGCACGTTCTCGGTCGGGGCTCGCTTCCCGCTCGTGATCGCCGCGTTCAACGTGCTCGAACACCTCTACACACGGGGGGAAGTGACCGCCTGCCTGCAGCAAATTGCAGCACACCTCGAACCCGGCGGCGCGTTCGTCTTCGACGTCCAGCTCCCGGATCTCGCCTGGCTTTTGCGCGACCCGAGCAAGCGCTGGGCGAAGACGCGGTTCACCGATCCGGCGACGGGACGCGCGATGTACTACTCGACGAACCACGACTACGACCCGGTCAGCCAGATCGTGCTGATCCGGCTGTACTACGAGCCCGCCGACGAGCCCGCCGTGGGGGCCAAGGGCCGGGGTCAGCCCAGGCCGAGCCCGACCCGCCCCCGCGCCACCCCCGGCCCTCCCGCTCGGGTCGTGAAGCTGTCCCAGCGCAAGTTCTTCCCGGCGGAGCTCGAAGCGCTGGTCGCCCACGCCGGATTTCGGGTCACGGAGCGTTATGGCGATTTTTCTTTTCGGCCGCTGGACAGCACCGCCGAGAGCCAGGTCCTGGTGTGCGAGCCGAGCCCCGAGCGTCCTCGAAAACGCCCGGTTTCCCGGTGATCGTCGACGAGGAATTCCCGTTTACCGTCGAGGATTTACGATCATTTTCGATCGTCGACGAGAATCCACTTATCCACAGGCTGGTCCCCGTCGAGAATCCCCCCGGCCGGAGCGCCCCGGCGCTTCCTCGTCGGAGATCTCCAGGGTCTCCGACGACGTTTTTGGGCAATTTTGTGAAGAGTTTGTCAGACCCTTCAGATAACGTTTGCGCAACCCCAACTACCCCCAGGAGGGTCCGAAATTATGGGTGAGAAGATCGCGAAGACTGCCATCAAACGTGACAACGATCTGATGTACTACATCAAGGGCGGCGACGTCTGGGCTACCCCCCGGAAGAAGCCTGGCCAGCCGAAGGGCAAGGCGCAGAAGGTCGCTGCCGCCGGCATCGAGATGGACTACAGCAAGTACCTCTACTACCTCGACGGTGACGGCGACGTGGCGCGCAAGGAGCGTCAGGTCGGCGGCAGCAAGCGCAAGACGAAGAAGTCCGCTGCGCCGAAGAAGGCACCCGCCAAGAAGGCACCCGCCAAGAAGGCACCCGCCAAGAAGGCGCCCGCCAAGAAGGCACCCGCCAAGAAGGCGCCCGCCAAGAAGGGCAAGAAGAAGTAGCGCGCGGCGCTATTTCCGCTCGCTGCGAGGCTACGTGAAGCCCCGGGGGCCCGGCGCACCATCGCCGGGCCCTTGGCGTTTTGCCCCACCCACCACGATGGCCGGCGCAGGACGCGGCTCCTCCATTTCGGCGATGTGGATCGGGCGTGGCCCCCAGATTTGGGGTAGCATTTCGCCCCGAGGTGGTGATGCTTCCTTCGTTTTCGCGCGGGTTGCGGCTCGCGCTGGTGCTGGCGCTCAGCGCCGGCTACGTAGTTTGGCAGGGACATAGCCATCCGGCGTACGCCAAGGGTGGGGGGGACGACGACGACGACAGCGACGACAGCGATGACAGCGAGGGCAAGGGCGGCAAGGGCGACGAGGGCGACGACGACACCGGCGAGGACGACAAGGACCAGCCGCCGGTCACCGCGGGCGGCCTGTTCACGCTGAACACCTATCCGGTGAGCGAACTGCTCCGCCCGCTCACCATGACGCAGCACATCGCGCAGCTCCGGCTGGGCCTGGGCACCGACCTGTCCGCCAAGGGGGCGTTCGCGTCGTTCGGCCTTTCTCTCGAGGGTACCTACGGTTACTCGGACAACTTCTCGATCATCGGCGGCCTCACCGACCAGTACAACTTCAGCCAGTTCAGCGTGTACTTCGGCTTCGAGGGCGCGCTCGCGTACGATCTGGTCGACATCCGGCTCGCGGCGAACCTCCACCGGTTCGCGGTGCCCCGCCTCGAGATGTTCACCAACCCCGACGGCACGATGGTGTTGCTGCCGGGGGGCAAGTACGACTCGGCCGGGCCGCAGTTCTCCGTCGATATCGGCTTTCCGTTCCGGTACTCGATCAAGCCGGAGATCGCGATCATCGCGCTCCAGACGCTGATGAGCATCGACTTCAACTCCGGCAAGTTCAATGGCGTCGAGATCAACAAGGTCAAGCCGGACCTGAACCCGTCGATCGGCATCGCGACGAACCCGATCCCGGCGCTGTCCCTCGTGATCTTCGGGCAGCTGCGGATCCCGGACTTCGACACCGCGGCCGGCAAGTTCGCGGTCCCGGTCACCGGGCGCGTCGAGTTCTCGCCGAACCAGAAGTTCGACGTCGGCCTCGAGTTCACGCTCTTGAACGTCAAGCCACCCGATCCGCAGAGCCCGATCGACAACCGGTTCTTGAACCTCTTCATCCAGTCCAGGTTCGGCAAGTAACACGCCGTGAAGGTCTGTCCTCGATGTTTCACGCGGTTTCCGGACGGGGAGCGGTTCTGCCTCCACGATTCGGCGATCCTGGTCGAGGAAGAAGACATCGCGCGGCTCGGGACGTCGATCGGTAACTACCGGCTCGACAAGATCCTCGGCCGCGGCGGGATGGGGACCGTCTACAGCGGCGAGCACATCTACATCAAGCGGCCGGTCGCGGTGAAGATCCTGCACCCGCAGTTCGCCCGCTACCAGGAGGCGATCCACCGGTTCCTCCGCGAGGCGCGCGCGGCGACGTCGATCAACCACGCGAACATCGTCGATGTCACCGACTTCGGGATCCTCACCGACGGGCCGGTGTACTTCGTCATGGAGTTCCTCGACGGCAAGAGCCTCGAGGATCTGATCGAGCGGGAGGGCGCCGTCGAGCTCCACCGCGCGCTCAACGTGGCCAACCAGATCGCCCTGGCGCTCGAGGCCGCGCACGCCGTCGGCGTGATCCATCGCGATCTCAAGCCCGACAACATCATGCTGCTCAAGAAGCCGGGCCGCCGCGACCTCGTTCGCATGGCGCCGGATCAGTCGTGGATCACCGAGCGCGAGGAATCCTACGACTTCGTGAAGGTGCTCGATTTCGGCATCGCGAAGGTGCTCGTGCAGGACGAGCTGCTCGCCGAGACCGTGCAAGGCGCCGTGTTCGGCACACCCGAATACATGTCTCCCGAAGCCGCCCGTGGCGAGGACGTCGACCAGCGCGCCGACGTCTACTCGCTGGGCGTGATCCTGTTCGACATGCTGTGCGGGCGACCACCGTTCGAGGCGCCGCAATCGAGCGAGGTGCTGTCGATGCACATCAACAGCGCGCCGCCGTCACCGCGCGAGTTCGCGCCGCACCGCGAGATCACCGAGATGGCCGAGGCGGTGATCCTCCGGGCGATGCAGAAGGATCCCAACCGGCGCTACCAGAACATGCTGGAGTTCCGGCGCGATCTCGCCAGCGCGTACGGTTCGATCAGCTACCGCCGCCACGGTGCGCCGGCGCCGGGGCTCACCCCGCGGGGCGAGGAGGCGCGGACCAAGAAGCGCCTCACGGAGGAGCTCGACGAGTGGATCACCGGGGACTCTTCGGGGATGTCGGTCGAGCAGGCGCGCCTGCTGTCGCTGGTCGAGACTGCCGAGAAGGCGTTCACCCCCCCCACGATGTCGCCACAGGAGGCCGAGCGGCTCGCCAACGCTGTGGACCAGGCGCTCGACGACGACGAGTGACCCGCAGCATCGTGCATCGGGCACTCGTAAGGATCGATACCGTCATGATACCCTCCGGCCGCATGTCCGCGAACCAAGCCAATACATCCGGGCAGGTAACGCTGCGGCGAGATGTGAAGTTCAACGGTGTGAAGGTGTTCTCGGCGACGATGGTCGCGGATCGCGATCAGCTCGGCGAGAAGGTCACCGCCTGGATCGCCGGTAATCCACATCTCAAGGTCACGGATATCGTCATCACGCAGTCATCGGACGAAGCCTTTCACTGCATCGCGATCACCGTGTTCTTCTGGGAAGAATCCCAGCCGCGCCGGTGAGCCGCAAGCTCAACTTCGCGTCGGGGCCGGCAGCCCTGCCGGAGCCGGTGTTGCGTCGCGCACAAGCCGCGCTGTGGGATCTCGATGGCTCGGGGATCGGGATCCTCGAGCACAGCCATCGTGGGCCGGCGTTTGGCGCGGTGCTCGAGCGCACGACCGCGCTCGTCCGCGAGATCGCCGGCCTCGGCGATGACTTCGCGGTCCTGTTCCTGACCGCCAGCGCGACCCACCACTTCACGATGGTGCCGCAGAACTTCCTCGGCGAGGCCGAGACGGCGGACTACTGCCACACCGGGGTCTGGTCGGGCAAGGCGATGGAGGAGGCGCGGCGGTTCGGCACGGTCCACGTCGCGTGCAGCGCGGCACCGGCGTTCGACACGACGCCCGAGGTGCAGGCGTACTCCGCGTCACCGCGCTACGTGCATTACACGAGCAACGAGACGATCCACGGCACGCAGTGGGCGGCCCCGCCCGCCCGCCCGCCCGCCCCGCTGGTGTGCGACGCCTCGAGCGACATCTTCAGCCGCCCGCTCCCGCTCGCCGACCACGGCCTGATCTACGCCGGCGCCCAGAAGAACCTCGGCCCCTCGGGCATCAGCCTCGTGATCGCGCGCAAGGACTTCCTCGCGACGCGACGCCCCGATCTGCCGCCGCTCGCCGACTACCTGACGTTCCTCGATCAAGGCTCGATGTACAACACGCCGAACACGTTCGGCGTCTACATGATCGGCGAGGTCGTCGCGTGGATCCGCGACCAGGGCGGGCTCGCCGCGATGGGCGAGCGCAACGCGCGCAAGGCCGCGGTGCTCTACGACTTCCTCGACCACAGCACGGCGTGGCGCGCGCACGCCAGGCCCGGCAGCCGCTCGACCATGAACATCACGTTCCGCGGCGCGTCGCCCGCGCTCGAAGCCACGATGCTGGCCCGGGCCGAGGAGCTGGGCCTCTCGGGCCTGGCCGGGCATCGCTCGGTCGGTGGCCTGCGCGCCAGCATCTACAACGCGTTCCCCGAGGACGGGGTCCACCGGCTGGTCCAGCTGCTCGACCAGGTCGAGCGCGCCCACGGCTGAGCACGCCATCGCCATCGCCATCGATCGGGTCTCCACCCTGATCCTGGTCTGATTTATTAATATTTTCAATTATTTACTGATCTGCGAGGCGCCCCATGTCGTACTTTGCAGAGCGCAGTCGCCTACCCGGGAATGCTCCTGGATTCCTTGAATGCCCTGTCATCAGTGGTCGAGCAGCTCGAAGCCGAGCGCGAACCTCATCCGGGTGGTGCGAGAACGGCGGTGGGGACCGAGGAGGCCATCGCCGATCCCGATCGCGACATCATCCACCTCATCCACACCGGGGAGCTGGAGGCTGCGCTGCGCAGCCTGATGCGGCGCCATGGGACCGCGATCTATCGCTACTGCCGGGGCGTGCTGCACGATCCGGCGCTGGCCGACGACGTGAACCAGCAGGTCTTCATCCAGGCGCACCGCGACTTCGCGAGGTTCGCCGGGCGCTCGACGCTCCGGACCTGGCTGTTCGCGATCGCCCGGAACCGCGTGCTCGACGCCGTGAAGTCGCGCCGCCGCGCGCTCGTGCACCTCGAGGATCGCAACGCGGCCGATGCCCCCGACCTGAGCCCCGCGCCGAGCGAGCGGATCGACGATGTCCGCCTGCGCGAGGCGCTCCTGGCGTGCCTGGGTGAGCTCGGCGAGCACATGCGAACCGCGGTGCTGCTGCGCTACCAGCAGGGCTTCACGTTCGAGGACATGGCCGAGGTCTGCCGCGAGAAACCGGGCACGCTGCAGGCTCGCGTGACGCGCGCGCTGCCCAGGCTCCGCGCATGCATCGAGACACGGACGGCAGGGCGGCTATGAGCACCCCGATCGCCAGGCTCGAAGCCGCCCTCGAACAGATCGGCGCCGAACACGAGCCGCCGTGGGGGTGGGAGACCCGCGTGCTCGCGGTGACCGGCCAACGCCCGGCCCGGCGTCGCTGGTGGTTCGCGATGCAGGTGGTCGCGCTGGCCGCGATCGGCCTGGTCTTCTTGCCCCGGCCGCGGCCGTCCAACCACAACCTGGCGCTCGACGTGATCCGGGATCCCTCCGGACCGCCGGTGCGAGGCCCGAGCGCGCCCGTCGGGTGCCGCGTGCATGTCTCCGCGACCAGCGGCGATCGCTATCGCGCGATCTGGGTGTATCGCAACGAGCACGAGCTCGTCGCCGCGTGCCCGGATGGGCCGTCGTGCCGGCGCTCCGGCGACACCACGACCGTGGACGTCACGCTGCAAGCCATCGGCTCGTACACCTTCGTCGCGGTGACGTCGACCTCCCCGCTGCCGGAGCCCCGCGGATCGTATGATCACGACCAGGCGGCCGCCCGGGACGCTGGCGCGACCACCCGGAGCGACGTGATCGACGTGCGCTAGCCGCCGAGCCGCCCGGTCACCCGGCCATCATGGCGCGCACGCGCTCGGCGAGCCAGGTGTAGCGCCGCCTGGCGTCGGCGTTGCGCACGGCGAGCGCGACCGCGCGCTTGCTCCCGACGATCACGACGAGCTTCTTGCCGCGGGTCACCGCGGTGTAGAGCAGGCTGCGCTGCAGCATCATGTAGTGCTGGTTCACGAGCGGGATCACCACGGCGGGGTACTCGGAGCCCTGGCTCTTGTGGATGCTGACCGCGTACGCGTGGCTGAGCTGATCGAGCTCGGCGCGCTCGTAGCTCACGGTCCGGCCGTCGAACTCGACGCGGACGACGGCCTCGTCGCCGTCGATCGCCGAGATCACGCCGATGTCCCCGTTGAACACCGACTTGTCGTAGTCGTTGCGGAGCTGCATCACCTTGTCGCCGCGGCGGAAGATCCGGTCGCCGCGCGCGAGTTCGGGGGTGCCCGACGACGGGTTCAGCCGCTCCTGCAGCGCGCGGTTGAGCTCGGTGGTGCCGAGCTCGCCGCGGTGCATCGGCGCGAGCACCTGGATGTCGGTGATCGCGTCGAACCCGAAGCCCTTCGGGATGCGCTCGGCGACGAGCTCGACGATGGTGGCGCGGGCGGCGTCGGGATCGTCGCGGGCGAAGAAGTAGAAGTCGGTGGTGGGCGCGCCTGCCCCGCCCGGCGCGTCGAGCACCGGGAGCTCGCCGTGGTTGATCGCGTGGGCGGACACCACGATCTTGCTCGCCTGGGCCTGGCGAAAGATCTCGGTCAGGCGAATCACGGTCGCGGCCTCGGAGTCGATCACGTCGGACAGCACGGCGCCCGCGCCGACCGACGGCAGCTGATCGATGTCCCCGACCAGGATCAGCTGGGCGCCCGGGCGCACCGCGGCGACGAGCGAGCTGAACAGCTGGGCATCGACCATCGAGGCCTCGTCGATCACGACGAGGTCGGCGTCGAGCGGGTTGTCGCGGCCGCGCTGGAAGCCGCCGGCGTGGGGCTGGAACTCGAGGAGGCGGTGGATCGTCATCGCCTCCATCACGGTGGCCTCGCCGAGCCGCTTGGCGGCCCGGCCGGTCGGCGCGGCGAGCGCGACCTGGCGATGCACGAGCCTGGCGAGGTGCACGATCGCCTTGACGATCGTGGTCTTGCCGACGCCCGGTCCGCCGGTGATGACCGTGCACTTGTCGACCAGCGCGGCCTCGACGGCGCGGCGCTGCTGGTCCGCGAGGGTGACGCTCGTGACCGCCTCGAACGCATGGATCGCGGCGTGGACGTCGAGCGACATGCCGCGCCCCGGGGTCTTGACCAGCGCGGCGAGCAGGGTCGCGGACGACACCTCGGCGGCGTGGGCCCACGGCATCATCGTGCACGGGCCTCGGTGCCCGAGGGTCTCGCGCACCACGAGCCGGTGCTGCTCGAGCGCGGCCAGCCGGGGCCGCAGGTGATCGGCGGCGACGCCGAGCAGCTCCGCCGCGGCGGCGAGCAACTCGTCGTCGGGCAGGTGCAGGTGGCCGTCCTCGCCGCCGGTCTCGAGCGCGTGGAGCAGGCCGGCCTCGAGCCGCTCGGGGGCGTCGCGCGCGATGCCGAGCTTCCCGGCGATCGCATCGGCGGTCCGGAACCCGATGCCCCAGATCTCGTGCGCGAGGCGATACGGGTTGGCGCGGACGATGTTGATCGCGTCCTTGCCGTACTTCTTGACGATCCGCGCCGCGAACGCCGCCGAGACGCCGTGGCCGCGCAGGAACACCATGACGTCCTGGACCTCGCGCTGCGCCGCGAACGCCGCCGCGAGCTTCTGGGCCCGCCCGGCCCCGATCCCGGAAACCTCGACCAGCCGCTCGGGCCGGCGGTCGATGACCTCGAGGGTGTCCATCCCGAAATGCCCGACCAGCCGGCGCGCCAGCTCCGGGCCGATGCCGGGAATGACGCCCGAGCCGAGGAAGCGCTCGATGCCGACCAGGGTCTCGGGGCTGCGCAGCTGGTAGGTCGCGACGCGAAACTGCCGGCCGAACTTCTTGTCCTCGACCCAGTGGCCGCGCAGCCGCAGCGGCAGGCCCTCGTTCACGCCGACGAGCTCGCCGACGATGGTGACGAGCTGGTGCGCCGGCGTCTCGAACCGCGCGACCGTGAAGCTCGATTCATCGTTGCGAAACACGAAGCGCTCGAGCGTTCCGTCGAGCGTGACCTCCGGGGTCGGATCGTGCGGCGGAGCGAGCACGGCCGCATTATGCCCGGAGGTTCGCAGGGAGGCCCGCGCTGGCGCGACTCAGTCGTCGCCGCCCGAGGGAAAGAAGTCGATGTGGGCATCCCCCAGGCTCGCCTCGACGGCGCCTTCGATCGCCCGCTCGGCCAGCGTGTCGAACACCGCGGCGGCGCTGAACCTGTCGGCGCGGCTCGTCAGGTTGACCGTGAGCACGGTGCCGTGCGTGACGAAGCAGCGCATCCAGGCGGACTCGATCTCCGGGGCATCGTCATCGGCGAGCACCGCGCGCGCCGACGAGATCGCGTGCTCGAGGCTCGCGCGCGTCGCGTAGCGATACGTGCCATGAAAGTGTACGAGGTCGTGCATGACGATCCTTCTAACGCTCGCCGGTCATGGCTTCTTCCCAGCCCTGTGACGTTCTCGCGACGAGATCCTCCTCGTCGCATCCCAGCGGAATTTTTCAACGATGTGCGGCGGTCTTCGCGGCGTTGCCGTCGACAAACTCGACGGCGTCGTCGCACGCCAGGCTCTCGTAGGCCGCCAACGAATCACGGTCACCAAACACATCCGGACACTCGGCCAGACATCGCGTGCGATCGGCATCCCCGTGACCCGGCTTGCACTGGAGGTAGTGCGCGCACGCGCCATCGCACGTGCCGGTCAGCCGCGGCCCGGTGAACCGCTGGACGACGCAGCCGATCATCCAGAGCGAGATCACCAGGCCCAGGAGGAGCCCGATGCCCTTCACGAGCCCCCACCGTGGCGACCGGCGCCCGCCGAGAACTGCCGTGCACCCAGGAGCCCCTCGGCGAGCGCGCGGCTCCCGTGCTCGAGCTCGCTGGCGAGCGCGGCCTCGAGGGAGAGATCGTGCTGGAGGTACGCGCTCATCCGATCGGCGCGCAGCGCGGCCTGCGGGAGCTGTGCGAGCTGATGTGCCAGCTGGCGAGCGGCGGCCAGGGCCTCGCCGCGCGGCACCACGCGGTTGACCAGGCCCATCGCGAGCGCCTCGTCGGCGTGAACCGCGCGACCGGTCAGGATCAGATCGAGCGCGCGCGACAGGCCGATCAGGCGGGGCAGCCGGATCGTGCCGCCGTCGATCAGCGGGACGCCGAACCGGCGGCAGAACACTCCGAGCACCGCATCGTCGTCGGCGACGCGCAGATCGCACCACAGCGCGAGCTCGAGCCCACCGGCGACGGCGTGGCCGGAGATCGCCGCGATCACCGGCTTGCCGAGCAGCATCCGCGATGGCCCCATCGGCCCATCGCCATCGGGGGCGACGCGATTGGCCGTGCCGCCCGCCGGGCCGGCCGCGAAGGCCTTCAGATCCGCGCCGGCACAGAACGTGCCGTGATCGCCGTACAACACGGCGACCCGGGCCTCGGGATCGGCGTCGAACGCACGAAACGCGGCTGCGAGCTGCTCGGCGGTGGGCCGATCCACCGCATTCTTCACCTCGGCGCGATCGAGGATGACGGTGGTAACTGGCCCCTCACGCTCGGTACGAACCACGGTGGAATCAGTGTAGCCCAACCCGATGCGATGCCCACCGCCAAGGCGCACTGCTGCTGCGATGTACGACGAGGTCGACCTAACACCGCTGGCGAGCGCCTCCGGTGAGCGCGAAGGGTCCGTGATGTTGTGATGTATGCTCGAGCCACGTGACCCTCCGTGATGGCGAGTTGTATCGATGGTTCGATCGCTCGCCGATCGGGATGTTTCGTTGCGATGGGACGGGCACGCTCGTCTATGCCAACACGGCGCTCGTGAGGCTGCTCGGCTACGCCAGCACCGAGGAGTTCCTCGCCGTCGACGTGAGCCGCGATCTGTACGTCGATCCCGAGGATCGCATCCGGCTGATCGAGCGCTACCAATCGGAGGGTGGTGTCGCCGGTGCGCGGGTGCACTGGCGGACGAAGCAGGGCCAGCGGCTCACCGTGCAGATCTACGGCCATGGCATCGAGGATCCGGGCGGAACGACCTTCGATGCGTCGGTGCTCGACGTCACCGAGCTCGAGGCCGTCAACACCGAGCTCCGCCGGCAGGGCGAGGATCTCGCGACCACGGCGGCGATGCTCGACCTCGTCGTCCGGCAGACGGCGATCTACTGGATCGTCGACCGCGATCTCCGGATCTGCCGGAGCGGCGGCGCCATCCAGCAGGTCCTCGGCTTCGCACCGGGGAAGTTCCTCGGCATGACCATCGACCATGTCTACCGCCTCGATCCAAGCTCGATGGACCCGAGCTCGATCGATCCGATCGTCATGCACCACCGCGCGATCGCCGGCGAGACCATCACGTTCGCGACCGAGTTCCGCAACAGGCACCTCGTCACCACGGTCTGCCCGCACCGCAGCAACGACGCGATCGTCGGGGCGATCGGCACCTGCATCGACATGACCTCGCATTACCTGCTCGAGCGCCGCATGGTCGATGCGCAGCGCGCCGAGAGCCTCGGGGTGCTCGCCGCCGGCCTCGCCCACGACTTCAACAACCTGCTCGCCGTGATCCTCGGCAACGCCGACCTCGCGCTCCGCGAGGTCGCGCCGCGCGGCCCCGGGCGGGGCCCGCTCGAGAACATCCGGCAGGCCAGCCTGCGCGCCGCCGAGGTCACCGCGCAGCTGCTCGCCTACGCCGGCCGCGGCGGCGTCGCCTCCACGCTGGTGTCGCCGGCCCCGGTCGTCGAGGAGCTGCTACGGATCTCCGCGCCGACGCTGCCGGGCAACGTCGGCGTGCGCGTGGACATCGATCGCGGCCTCGTGCTGCGCGGTGATGCCTCACAGATTCGCCAGGTCGTGCTGAACCTCATCAACAACGCACGCGACGCGCTCGGCGTGCGCGGCGGCACGATCGCGATCACCGGCCTCGTGTACCATCACGACGGCACGCCCCACGCCGACGACGTGGTGACCGCCGCCGCGGGGACCTACGTCGAGCTCGAGGTCGCCGACGACGGTCCGGGGATGGACCACGAGACCCGCCGCCGGATCTTCGAGCCGTTCTTCACGACCAAGCCGGCCGGCCACGGCCTCGGCCTCGCCGCGGTGGTCGGGCTCGTGCTCGCGCACGGCGGTGGGCTCCGGGTCGATACCGCCCCCGGCAGCGGTGCGCGGTTCCAGATCCTGTGGCCCTCGAGCGAGGCGCCGAGCGAGCTCCCCGCCGTGCCCCGGCCGGCCAACGGCCACACCATCCTCATCATCGACGACGAGGATCTCGTCCGTGATGTCGTCGCGCGGATGCTCGAAGATCTCGGCTATGCCGCGATCACGGCGACCGACGGCCCCGCCGGCCTCGCGATCGTCGACAACCTCCCGGTCGACGCCGTGCTCGTCGATCTCACGATGCCGCGGATGACCGGCGCCGAGGTCGTGGCCGCGCTTCGCAAGCGCCGGCCCAACCTGCCGATCATCCTGTGCAGCGGCTTCGATCGCGAGGGGCGCGGCAGTGCCGCGAGCGCCTTCCTTCCCAAGCCGTTCCAGATCGACGCGCTCAGGCAGGCCCTCGCGAAGCTCTTGCCGCGCTGAGCCGTGCGCTAGGGAACCGCGAGGGCGCGCGGGATGGCGGCCTCGAGCTGGGTGATGGCGGCGACGGCGCTGGGCTCGCGGCGGAGCTCGACCGTGCTCGGGAACCGGTCGGGCTGGAGCTGGCCGAGCTCGCGCTCGCAGATCCGCGACCACTCGCTGAACCAGCCGAGCTTGGTCGAGGTGGTGAGGCAGGCCTGGTAGTAGCCGAGCGCGGAGGCCTCGAGCGGCTCGGCCACCTGCTCGAGGGTGTCGCAGTAGGCGGTGGTGGAGACCTCGGCGTACGCGCCGGTGCGGAGGTTGGCGGGGATCTCGGCGCGATAGAGCTGCGCCGCGAGGTTCTGCGAGATCGCGGCGATCCGGGTGGCGGCGGCGATCGCGATCGCGGCGTCGCCGAGCGTGGTCAGCGGCTCGTACTGGGCGCGCAGCTGGGCGCCCAGGCCGGTCTTGCCGGTGAGCCATTCGTCGAACCGCTTGTGCGATCGGGCCGCGAGCGCGGGCTTGCCGGTATCGAAGTCGAGCGATCCGGGGATCGGCATCGCGAGGTACTGCTCGTAGCCGCGCTCGAGCCGGCTGAACCGCGCGAGGGCGTAGTGATAGAGCGCCCCGCGGGCGTCGCCGGTGAGCTGGCCGGCACGCTCGTATTCGGCGATCGCGTGGCCGAACGCGGTGGTCGCGTCGCGCACCTTGCGGTCATCGCGCGGGACGACGGTGAGCTCGGACCGGGTGTCGTCGCCGCAGCGCTTCGGGATCGTGGTCGACGCCGCGAGCGCAAGCCGCTTGCCGAGCGCGGCCGCGCGCACGACCTTCACGCACGCCCCGTCGACGGTCGCCACCGGGCACGCCTGTCGCCACAGCGCCTCGCCGAGCTTGGTCCAGGCGATCACGCGGCGATCCGCGCCGCCGATCGCGCCGTAGCGGTCGAGGTACGCCCGGAGGTGGTGCGCGAGGCGATCGAGATCGCCCTGCTTCTCGTAGATCGCCACGAGCGAGAACGCCGCGCCAGCGGCCTCGGCCGGCTGCTTGGTCCCGAACATCGCGATGAACTTCTCGGTATCGGCGATCGCCTGCTTGTCATCACCGAGGCCCTTGCGGAACTGCACGGCGTCCGACAGGGTCCGGTACGCGTCGCCCTCCCCGGCATAGGTGCCGGCGTAGCCCTCGAGCCGCTCCGCGGCCTCGCGGTACTGCGCCGTGGTCGCGTAGAGGTTCCCGAGCCGCGCGAGCGCGTGCGCCGCCAGCTTGGATCGCGGCTCCTGCTTCTGCAGCGTCTCGTACATCCGGATCGCCCCGCCCAGCGACCTGCCGAGCTCGAAGCACACGCCCGCGTTGTACAGGAGCTCGTCGGCATCGGGCGCATCGACCGAGCGGTTGTAGATCTCGAGGTAGCGCTCGCCGCACTTGACGTAGAGCTCGAGGCTGCCGGTGGCCTTGCCCCGGGCTTCGAGGCTCTGGGCCTCCAGGCGCAGGGCCTGGTGCGCGAGCCGGTCGACGGTCTGCCGGACCCGCGGGTGCGCGGCGAGCAACGCCGGCGACAGCCCCCTGGCGAACGCGTGCATGTCGTCCCACCGCGCCAGCCGGTTGTAGCTGTCGAGCGTCAGCTGGGCCGCGTACTCCGCCGTCTCGTGATCGGGGTGGTGCGCGACGATCGCCTCGAACACCGGGATCGCCTCGGCGAGGTGATCGAACCGGCGGAGCAGGTTCGCCTTCAGGAACGTCACGGCGACCCGCTCGTCGTCGCTGCCGTCCGCGACGTGCGTCAGGTACACGTCGTACGCGGCGAGCAGCTTCTGCTGCGGCGCCGGGAGCGGCCTTGGCACCGGCGGCGTACCCTCGGTCGCCCCACCGGCGACGCCGTCGGGCTCCCCACCCCCCGCGGCCCCGCTCGCCGGATCCACCGCCAGCGCCTTCATCCACGCCTGCATCGCCGCGTCCGCCGACACCTGGACGAGCTTCGCGCTGACCTTGCCGGTCAGGACGACGTCGGTGAACGCGATCGCCGCGGCCTCCCACTTCTGCGTCGCGAGCTTGGGCGTGTGCTCGAGCTCCGCGCCGGCCCAGCCGAGCTCGGCGTGGAAGTACTGGGTCTCCGCGAAGTCCGCCGCGTCGCGAAACGCCTCGAGGTAGGCGCGATACAGCCGATCCGCGTAGCCCATGTACGCGAGGTTCTGGGTCTTGACCGCCTCCTGGTGGTAGGTGCGCGCGAGCTGCCCCGACATCTCGGCCGCGGCCTCGCGGCACTCGGCGGCCTCGGCGGCCGGCAGCGCCGTGTGATCGCGCAGCGCCGTGTACAGCCGCACGAGCTGTTCGATCTCGTGCACCTTGTCGCTCGCCGCGCCGCTCGGCAGCGTCGCGCGGGCGATCGCGTGCTGCCATGCGCACACCTTCGCGCTGGTCGGCTGGGCGGCCATCAGCTCGCGAAACACGAAGATCGCCTTGTCGTACTTGCCCTGATCCAGGTACAGGTCGCCCAGCGTCGCCAGGAGCCCGTACGGATCCTTGCCGTCGACGCGCTGGAACGCAGGCAACGCGCGATCGGCGCGGCCGATCTCGGCGTACGCGCGCACGAAGTCGTGCTTGGCCGCGCGATACAGCACCTGGCGATCGGCCGCCGGCCGGGTCCCCTGGGTGACCTGATAGAACATCTCCAGCGCGTCCTGGTACTTGCGCTGGTTGAGATCGACCCAGCCGAGCTTGTATTGCGCGTACTGGTACATCGCCGTGTCCGGAAACTTGAGCACCTTGCGGTAGCGCGCCTCGGCCTCACCGAGCTGGCCCGCCTCGAACAGGAAGTCGGCGAGCGCGAGGTAGGCATCGGGGATGAAGCGCGAACGCGGATAGTCCTTGATCAGCTGGTCGTAGGCCGCGCGCGCCTCCTGGGGGCGCCCGGCGTGTTGCAGCGTGTACGCGTAGGTGAAGACCGCGGTGTCGAGGTTCGGGTAGCTCGCATAGCGCGGGGTCTCGGTCAGCGTGCGATACGTCTCGATCACGGCGGCGAGCGCCGCACCTTCGGCGGTCTTGTGCGCCGCCACGCTCGCCGCGAGCGCGACCCGGCCTTTCGGATCGGTCGCCTTGCCAAGCGCGATCTCCTCCTCGGCGCCCTTCAGGCGATGCAGGCGCTGCATCTTGGCGTAGATCGCGCCGAGCCGGACGTAGTATTCCGCTTTCTCGTCGGCGCTGTCGTCGGGCGTGTGGGCGATGAGGTCGCGCAGCAGCCCCGCCTGCTCGACGTGGACCTCGTCGAGCACCACCTCGACCGCGAGCAGGGTATCGGCGCTCGGCGGCGCGGGCGCCTCCCCGCGCAACGGCGGCGGCTTGGCGCGCTCCGACAACCGGACCTCTGGCTTGACGGAGACCTCGTGCGTGAACTTGCCCGCGCGGGCGTTTCCGACGAGCACGACCACGAGCGACAATGATGCGATGACCGAACAGCGGGCAACCATGGCGATCCTTCCTTGGGCGAGGCGAAGGCCGGCTACCTGACGACCAGACAAGCCATCGCCTCGCCGGTTGCACGGTGTTCTCGGCCCTCCCTCAGGCGGGCCCTCCCCTCAGGCGGGCCCCTGGCTACCTGGTCGCCCAAGAGCGCGGGCACGCGCGCGGCCGGATCCTCGCTACCTGGTCGCCCTAGAACGCGGACACGCGCGCTGGCGACGCGGGTCTGGGTCCCTCACTCCGTCCGTTGACCACCGCATCACGATGATCGTCCGTGCCATCTCCACGATCCACCGGCGACCCACTACCCGGCCGTGCAATTTATCTTCGTTCGTGACCCAGCCCGCGTCGCTGCGCTGCGCGTTGGCGTTCCCGCGGCGCCGCTTGTTCACCAACCGGTCAACTTCACTCCGGCACGTTGGCGTTCCCGCGGCGCCGCTTGTTCACCAACCGGTCAACTTCACTCCGGCGAGGTACGTTGCCGCAAGTACGACGCCGTGGAGCTCGCCGTCCCGCGCCAACGTCATGGGGACGCTGGCACAGCGTCATTCACGTCGTTCCTCCGGTGCGAGGTCCCACGACCCCGAGGAGCGCGCGGGCTTCGGCGCCAAGCCCTGCGATCGTCTTGATCCAGACGAGCACCTCGTCGCCGCTGGGCCCGCTCTTGCGGTTACCCATGGGCGATGGATACCGGTACGACGTCGCATAGCCCGAGAGCGGCTCGAGGATGGCGAGCTTGGCGCGCCACACATCATCGTGGGGTAGCTCCTCGAGGAGGCGCGCGATGCTGTGATCCACAGTGACGCGCAGACCACGGCCGAGCCGTACGGCCTTGACGAGCTTCTCGGCAGCCTGCTGGAGATGAAAGGCCGCGAACCGGTTCGGCGGCTCCGCGTTGAGCCGCCTTGCAGCATCCAGCTCGAGATCCACGTCGTCGAGGTACGCGACGATGACGCGAAGATCTTCCTTGGGAGGATCAGCCGCCATAGACGACGATACCGGTCGAAGCGACGATCTCCTCCAGCGTACCGAGGGAGCGGTTCCAGGTCTCGAACTCGCTCCGCGTCACCGTGAAGACCTCGACGCGCTTGAGTTGCAGATCTCGCAACCGCTGCCACACCGAGCTGATATCGAGGTCTTGCTCGGGTGCGTCGTCGGGCAAGATCGCCAGGAAGTCCCAGTCGCTGTCGGCGCGCGCCTCCCCGCGCGCGCGGCTTCCGAACAGCCAGACCTGTACCGGATGGAGCACCTCGACGATGCGCGCCACCAGCTGCGGGAGGATGCTCGGCTGCTGATCTGCACGGGTTGCGACCTGAGGCACGTGGCAAGCATACCGGATCTGGGGGGGGGGAGGCGATCGCGCGCTCGGGCACGCCGACGGGCGGACGGATCGGCAGCATCGCGGTGGGCAAGAACGCCGGCTACGCACAAGGCGATCGCCTACCGCGTCAGCGATTTTCAAGGCGTCGTCCCGTGCGTGCGTCAACGCGCAGCGCAGCGACGCGGGCTGGGTCTCCGGCCGAGATAAATTGCACGGCCGGGTCGTGGGTCGTCGGTCGGTCGTGGAGATGGCGCCGCCGGTCATCGTGATACGGTGGTCGACGGACGAGGCCGGGGCCCAGCCCGCGTCGCCAGCGCGCGTGTTCGCGGTCTTCGCAGCTGCCCGAGGGAGCACCACCCCCCAGCGTGCGTGCCCGCGGTCTTCGAGACGACCCAGTCCAGGGAGCACGGCGAGTTGCCGAACAGGTCCAACAGGTTGCGAAATGTGTAGCGCTGACGCACCGGTCGGAGACCATGGTTAGGTTGATCCCGTGACCGACACCCCGATGACGTCGATCAAGGTCTTGCTGGTCGAAGACGACGAGCGGCTCGCGCAGCTGACCGCGCGGTACCTCGAGTCGCACGGCGTGCTGGTGACGATCGCGGCCACCGGCCCCGAGGGCCAGGCCGAGGCGCTGCGCCGGCAATACGACTGCATCGTGCTCGACATCATGCTGCCGGGGCGAGACGGCATCGAGGTCACGCGCGAGCTCCGGGCCCGGACCGACGTGCCGATCGTCATGGTCACCGCGCGCACCGAGGAAGCCGATCGCGTGCTCGGCCTCGAGGTCGGCGCCGATGACTACGTGCCCAAGCCGTTCTCGCCGCGCGAGCTCCTGGCGCGGATCCGAGCGACCGTGCGCCGCGTGCGCGGCCAGGCCGGCCCGGCGCAGCAGACGGTGCAGGTCGGCGGCCTCGTCCTCGATCCGCAGAAGATGACGGTCACGCTCGACGGCAACCCCGTCGAGGTCACGGCCTACGAGTTCTCGATCTTGCGGGCGCTCGCGCAGCGCCCCGGCCGCGTCCTGTCCCGCGAGCAGCTGCTCGATCTCGCCAAGGGCTCGGCCGAGCTCAGCTTCGACCGGTCGATCGACGTCCACGTCTCGCGGCTGCGCGCCAAGCTCGGCGACGATAGCCGCAACCCGAAGATCTTGAAGACGGTCCGCGGTGCCGGGTACCTGCTCGCCGGAGGCGATCTTTGACGCAAGCCTCGCCCGACGTCGCCAGCCGCAAGCCGCCGAGGCGGCGCCGCCTGGTCTATCGCGTCTACGGCTTTGTCGCCGTGCTGGCGATCGCGATCATGGCGGCGCTGCTCATCCTGCCGCGCTACACGCGCGCCCCGCGCTACCTGGAGCCCCACGCCGCGCTGGTGCAGTACCTGATCGAGCGCTGGTCGGTGAAGAACCCCCAGCAGCTCGATACGGTGATGGCGCGGATCGAGCCCCGGCTGCGCGGCAAGCTGTCGCTGTTCGACGCGAGCGGCAGGCTCCTGCGCACCAACACCGAGCCGCCGCTCGATGCGCCGACCCAGGACGAGCAGCACGATCTGGCGAACGCGAAGTGGTCGCTCGACTGGGGCCGGATCGTCGTGCGCAGCGATGATGGCTCGCTGATCGGCGTGTATGCCCCGGCCCGGCCCGGATTTCCGTGGAGCTACGTGCTGCCGCTCGGCGCCATGATCCTCGTCCTCGTCGGCGTCGCCTCGGTGTGGTTCTCGCGCCGGCTCGCGCGCCCGCTCGATCAGCTCGCGAACGCGGCGCGCCGGTTCGGCGCCGGTGACACCACCGCGCGCGCGGAGCTGCATCGCGCCGACGAGGTCGGCGACGTCGGCCGCGCGTTCGACGAGATGGCGGACCGCACGGCCCGGCTGCTCCGCTCGCAGCGCCAGCTGATGGGCGACGTCTCGCACGAGCTGCGCACGCCGCTGGCCCGGATCCGCGTGGCGCTGGAGCTCGCCGCCGAGGACCCGGTCGCGGCCGGCGACGTGCTGAGCGACGTCGGCGTCGATCTCGACGAGATCGACCAGCTGATCGGCGACATCCTGACCACCGCCCGGCTCGACAGCGACCACGCCAAGATCGATCGCGAGCCGACCTCGCTCATCGAGCTCGCCGATCGTGCGACCCGCCGGTTCCAGGCCCGCCACCCCGCGCGCACGCTCGAGCGCTCGCAGGGCGACGACCGGGCGATCCAGTGCGATCCGCTCCTGCTCCGCCGCGCGCTCGACAACTTGCTCGACAACGCGGCGAAGTACTCCGACGCCGGCACCCCGCTCACGCTCGCGATCCTGCCCGGCGAGACGCCCGACGGCAACACCGTCGCGTTCGAGATCGTCGATCACGGGATCGGCATGTCGGCCGCCGAGCTCGAGCGTGCGTTCACCCCGTTCTGGCGGGCCGACGACAGCCGGACGCGCAAGACCGGCGGCGTCGGCCTGGGCCTCGCGCTGGCCCGCCGCATCGCCCGCGCCCACGGCGGCGACGTCACGCTGGCCTCGCGTCCCGGCCAGGGCACGACCGCTCGGCTGGAAGTTCCGCTCACCTAGTGAAACGCTCACCGCAACAAACCGCAATCCGCGAGCAACGCCAGGTTCGCACCGAGGTATCACCTTGCCCATCGTGCAGGTCAAACGCTGGATCCCCAGGATCATCGTGCTCGCGCTGGCCGGTGGTGCGATCGCCTTCCTCGTCGTCAAGAAGCCGTGGGCCAAGGGCGAGGATCCCATCACGTTCTCGACGGTGCCGGTCGGCAAGGGGACGATCGCCGCGCAGGTCACCGCGAACGGCACGCTGTCGGCGGTCGGCACCGTGGCCGTCGGCGCGCAGGTCTCGGGCCGCGTCGTCGAGCTCCACGCCGACTTCAACGACAAGGTCAAGAAGGGCCAGGTCATCGCCAAGCTCGACGAGGCGGTGCTGAAGGCCCAGATCGACTCGTCGGCGGCCAGCCTGGCGCTCGCCGCCGCCAACGTCAACAAGGCCGAGGTCGCGCTCGCCGACGCGGATCGCCAGCTGAAGCGCCAGAAGACGCTGCAGGACCAGCAGCTCGTCGCGGGCGCCACCGTCGAGAGCGCCCAGGTCGCCTACGACACCGCGCGCGCGGCGTTGCTCGCGGCCAAGGCAAGCCAGGCGCAGGCCGCCGCGAACCTGTCGCAGGCCCGGCTCAACCTGTCGTACGCGACGATCTACTCGCCGGTCGACGGCGTGGTGCTGTCGCGCGCGGTCGATGTCGGCCAGACCGTCGCGGCCTCGCTGCAGGCGCCGGTCCTGTTCACGATCGCCGAGGATCTCGCGCGCATGCAGATCGACACCGCGGTCAGCGAGGGCGATGTCGGCCGGCTCGTCGAACAGATGAAGGCGACGTTCACCGTCGATGCGTTCCCCGGCCGCCAGTTCGGCGGCGTCGTCCGCCAGGTCCGCAACGCGCCGACCACGACCCAGGGCGTCGTCACCTACGACGCGGTGATCGACGTCGACAACAGCGACAAGGCGCTGCGCCCCGGCATGACGGCGAACGTGACGTTCGTGCTCGCGCAGGTCGCCGACGCGATCAAGATCCCGAACAGCGCCATCCGGTTCAAGCCGACGCGCGAGCAACTCCAGGCGGTGTACGCCGAGCTGGGCGGGCGCGGCGGGCGCGGCTCGGGCGGCTCCGGTGGCTCGGGGGGCCGCCGGCGCGGCTCGGATGGCACCGGTGGCTCGGGCGGGATGGGGGGCCCGGGGGGCGCTGGCCCGGGTGGTACAGGGGATGGTCCGCCCAGGCGCGACTTCGGCGACAAGAAGCCGGTCTACAAGCTCGTCAACGGCCGGCCGAAGATGATCCTCATCAAGCCGGGCCTCACGGATGGCTCGTCGACGCAGATGCTCGAAGGCGATCTCGAGCCGGGCGACCAGCTCATCACCGAGATCATCGGGGCCCCGACCGGGCCGGCGCGCAAGGTGGGAGCCTTCTAGATGACGGCGCTCGTCGAGATGCGCGGGATCGAGCGCACGTACGTGATGGGCGATAACCTCGTCCACGCGCTGCGCGGCGTCGATCTCACGATCGAGCCGGGGTCGTCGATCGCGATCATGGGCACGTCGGGCTCCGGCAAGTCCACGATGATGAACCTCATGGGCTGCCTCGACCAGCCCACGAAGGGCAGCTACCTGCTGAACGGCAAGGACGTCGCGCGGCTGTCGCGCCAGCAGCTCGCCGACGTGCGCGGCCGGATGATCGGCTTCGTGTTCCAGAGCTTCAACCTGCTGTCGCGGACCTCCGCGCTCGAGAACGTCGAGATGCCGCTCATGTATCAGGGCATCCCCGGCCGCGAGCGCCACCGCCGCGCGCTCGCCGCGCTCGCCCGCGTCGGCCTGGCCGACCGCGCCGATCACCACTCGAGCCAGCTGTCCGGTGGCCAGCAACAGCGGGTCGCGATCGCGCGCGCGCTGGTCGGTGAGGCCCCGATCATCATGGCCGACGAGCCGACCGGCAACCTCGACTCCCGGACCTCGCACGAGGTGATGGCGATCCTGCAAGGGCTCGTCGACCAGGGCAAGACGGTGATCCTCGTGACCCACGAGCCGGACATCGCGGCGTACGCCTCCCGCGTCGTCACCCTGCGCGACGGGCTGATCATCGAGGACAAGCAGCAGACGCCGATCAAGGCGGAGGTGGCCGCGTGAACGTCTTCACCACGCTCAAGCTCGCGCTGCGCGCGCTGTGGCGCAACAAGGTCCGGTCGATGCTCACGATGCTCGGCATCGTGTTCGGCATCGGGGCGGTCATCGCGATGGTGTCCGGCGGCCAGGGCGCGCAGCAGTCGGTCAAGGACGTGTTCCAGAGCCTGGGGACCAACGTCCTCATCCTCAGCAACGGCTCGCAGCGCAGCTTCGGGGCCGCCGGCGGCGCGGGCTCGCGGCAGTCCGTGACGTGGGACGACGTGGCCGCCCTCCAGAGCGGCGAGATCCCGAGCATCAAGTGGATCGCCCCGATGCTGCAGACCCGGACCCAGGTCGCCTCGGAGGACGCCAACTGGAACACCAGCGTGATCGGGACCAACGCGGTGTGGTTTCAGATCCGCAGCTGGGACGCGGGGCAGGGCGCGGTGTTCGACGAGGACGCCGGCAACGGCAACGCCAAGATCGCCGTGATCGGCAAGACCGTCGCCACCCAGCTCTACGGCACCGCGAACCCGGTCGGCCAGACGATCCGGATCTCGGGCCAGCCCTACGAGGTGGTCGGCGTGCTCGCGGCCAAGGGCCAGGGGCCGATGGGCGACAACGACGACATCCTGGTGATCCCGGTCAAGACCTACCAGCAGAAGATCGAGAAGGGCCTCGCCAAGTACATCAAGGGCCAGGTGCTGATCTCGATGGTCGTCGACGACCTGGCCGTGCGTACGATGGCGCAGGTCACGAGCCTCCTGCGCGACCGCCACAAGCTCGACGGCACCGACGAGGACGACTTCCGGATCCGCAACCCCGCCGAGTTCGCGCAGGCCCAGCAGGACTCGACGCAGCGGATCGCGACCTTGCTCGCGATCGTCGCCGCCGTGTCGCTGTTCGTCGGCGGGATCGGGGTCATGAACATCATGCTGGTCAGCGTCATCGAGCGGACCCGCGAGATCGGGATCCGGATGGCGGTCGGCGCCAAGCCGGTCGACGTGATGACCCAGTTCCTCGTCGAGTCGCTCGTGCTCGCGACGGTCGGCGGCCTGCTCGGCCTCGCGCTCGGCGCCGGCGCCGCGAAGTACATGGCGGACTATTTTGGCTGGAAGTTCTTCTTCCCGGCGACGACCGCCGCGATCGCGTTCGCCGTCTCGGGGGGCGTCGGCGTGGTATTCGGCCTGTACCCGGCGATCCGGGCCTCGCGGCTCGATCCGATCACCGCGCTGAGATACGAGACCTGACCCGGCCCGCGCCGCGCCGGGCCGCGCCGGGTCGGTGCGACACCGGTCCCGGTCCATTCGCTTCACGATGCGCGCAGTCCACCTTGGAACCGCCACGATATCTCGGTTACCGTGCGCGCGATCTCGTGACTCTTTACCCGGTGGAAACCACATGAAATGGCTCTTCGTGACGTTCTTTGCGGTCTCCGCTGGGGCCGCTGCCATGCACCCCACCCCGGCCGGCGCACAACCTACCCCGGCGCCACCGGCGCCACCGGCTCCCCCCGCACCGGCAGCGCCGGCAGCGCCGGAGG
>JAUKWE010041487.1:0-27483 GCA_032356425.1 Cumathamnion decipiens | reverse complement strand
AGCTCGGCGATCGCCGGCGGGCGCGTCGCCGCGAGCGCGGGCCCGAGCGCGGCGACGATGTCGCTGAACGCGACGCCGTGCGCGCGCAGGTCGCGGGGCCGCGCCTCGACCAGGACCTGCTGGACCTCGCCGCCGACCGAGGCAACTTCCGCGACGCCCGGGATCGCGGCGAGCGCCGGGCGCAGCACCTCGTCCTGGAACCGGCGCAGCTCGAGCCGCGACTTCTTGCGGGCCGGATCGACGAGCGCGTACTGGAACACCCAGCCGGTGCTCGACGCCACGGGGCCGAGCTGCAGGCGCACGTTGGCCGGGAGCCGGACGCCGGCGATGCGCCGGGCGATCGCCTGCCGCGCGCGCGCGAGGTCCACGGTGGACTCGAACACGACGTCGACGTAGGCCATGCCCGGCATCGTCGCGCCGCGCACCGCGGTCGCCCCGGGGACGCCGTCGAGCGCGTGGGTCAGGACCTGGGTGACCCGGGAGGCGACCTCGGGCGCCGGGTGACCCATCCAGTCGGCGAAGAGGACGATCTGCGGATCCGACAGATCGGGGATCACGTCGCGCGACAGCGCGCGCCGGGCGAGCTCGCCGCCGATGCCGAGCGCGAGCGCGAGCAAGAGCACGATCCGGGGATGCCGCGTGCACCAGGCGACGAGGCGCCCGGTCACGGCGCGGCCGCCTGGCGCCGCTCGGCGTCGAACGCGGCCGTGTTCGCCATCACGACGAGCTCCTTGTCGCGTAGCCCGGACACGATCGTCGTGAGGCCGGCGTACTGCTTGCCGATCTCGACGGCGCGCCTGCGCAGCCCGCCGCGCCCGGCCGAGACCACGAACACGGAGGGCCCGTCCGGCGAGTCGATGATCGCGGCCGACAGGACGACCAGCGTGGCGCGCGTCTTGTAGGCCAGCCTGACCCAGCCGATCTGCCCCGGCGGGGGGGCCGCGGCGCCGGGCTCGACGCGGAAGCCGACGCGCGCGATCGCCGCTTGCGTGACCGGCGGTGTGTCGTCTCGCCGGATCTGGATCGGCGCGCCCGGGGACCGCGAGGGGATCAGCTCGGCGCGCTCGCCGGGCGCGAGCGAGGCGAGCTCGTCGCGGTAGAGCTGGGCGATGATCTCGCCGCCGGCCTCGGTGACGGCGGGGGCATAGATCTCGCCCGGCAGCGCGTTGCGCCGGACCTGGGCGACGCTGAACCGCAACAGGCTCGTGGCTTCGGGGGATGCGTGGAGCGCCGCATACGCGACCCCCTCGGCGGCGCCGCTGGCGCGATCGGGGGGCATCGCCGCGGGGGGCACGGGGCCGGTGTCCTCGAGCGCCATGCCGCAGATCGGGCAGTCGCCGGGATCCGGCGCGGTGACCTCGCGATGCATCGGACAGCCGTAGCGGCGCGCCGCGGTCGGGTCGCCGTGCCGGCTCGCGACGATCGCGATCATCACCGCACCTGCCGTCACCCCGGCGAGCAGCACGCGGACGACGACGAGCGGCGCGGACCGGTTCGTCGAGCGGGGGTGGCTCGCCATCTGCGCCCGTTATCGGCTGACGAGCACGGAGCGCATCATCTCGTTATCCTCGTGGTCGAGGATGTGGCAGTGCCACGCGTACCCCGGCCCCCCGGTCGTGGGATCGAACGAGAACCGGTTCGTCCCGGCCTGGACGCGGTCGACCGCGATGGCCTGCGGCGCCCAGCGCAAGGCGATCCGCGTGACCTCGAACGGCAGGACCTTCACCGTGTCCTTCCAGCCGGCCTCGCTGGCGTCGGGGGGGCCCGGTGCCTCCTGGAGGAACGGATCGAACGCGAGGTTGCCGCCGAGCGCGCCCGCCGCGTTCGGGGTCGCATAGGCGTGCGGCGGGCCAAAGCCGGGAATGAAGTTCCCGGGCGCGTAGGTCACGCCGTTGAACGTGCCGCCGGGGAAGCTGGCGTCCCACGCGGCGCGATAGTCGTCCCGGCGGAACGGCTGGCGGTCGATGACCTGGAACTGGATCAGGTGGATGTGGATCGGATGGGCGTCCTCGGTGAGGTTGGCGAGCTCCCAGATCTCGGTCGAGCCGACCCGCGGCGTCTCGGTCGCGGCGATGCCGCGGCCATTCGAGATCGAGCCGGGGATCTGCAGGTTCGTACCGTCGCGCAGGCCGTCCCAGTGCGAGTTGTTGAGCAGCACCGCGTCGGGGCCGCCGTCGCCCTCGACCTCGACGAGGATCAGCTGGCGGGTCTGGTCCGGCGCGCGCGGCGTGTCGCCGGGCTTGATGTTGACGATCGGGCGTGCGCGCAGCGGCCGGCCGGGGGCGGCGGGGTTCCAGCTCGTGTCGCGGCCGCGGAGCGGCTGGGTGACGCGGAACTCCATGACCTGGCCGCTGGTGTCGGGATCGGGCGGGTCGCCGCTCGGGAACGGCGCGAACGCACCCTCGCCGTTGATGAGGATGAAGCTCTTGCCGGCCTGGCCGGTGAAGTCGACGATGACGTCGGCGCGCTCGCCGGGGGCGAGGAACAGGTGGGGGGCATCGGGGTTCGCGGCGCGGTCGACGTCCGTCGGCGCGTCGAGGAAGCCGCCGTCGGAGCCGATCTGCCAGATGTCCGGTCCAGGGTCGCTGGTGGGCTGGTGGTCGGTCGACGCCACGAGCTGCATCTGCAGGAAGCGCGCGTTCGACCCGTTGAGGACGCGGAACCGGTAGCGGCGAGGCTGGACCTCGAGGAACGGCCATGACGTGCCGTTGACGACCATCACATCGCCGAAGAACTCGGGGATCCAGAACGGGTGAACATCGGGGTTGGGCGGTCCCCCGTTGATGCCGGTCGGGTTGCCGTCGGGGAACAGCAGCTGGCCCCGGGTATCGAACTGACGATCTGCGATCAAGAGCTCTTGCTCGAACTCGCCGGCCGGCAGCCCGATCGGGTTACCGGATGCGCCGGTGTCGCGACCATCCCGGATCAGGTAGAAGCCCGCCATTCCGGAATAGACATTTAACCGGGTGGTCCCGAGCGCGTGGTCGTGGAGCCACAGCGCCGTCGCCTCTTGCTGGTTCGCGTAGCGGTACGTGTTGGAGGCGAAGGTCGGGCCGGTCAGCGCGGAGTTGAGCGAAAACCATGCGTCGGGGTGGCCGTCGGACGCCGCCGCGACCTCCGCCCCGTGGAGGTGGGCGACCGTCGGGATCGGCCCGGTGCTGGGCTGGAGGCACGGCGCGTCGAGCGCCGTGGCGGACGCGCAGTTGTTGTTGCGCGTGACCTGGAGCGGATCGGCCCAGTGGACCGTGAGATCTTGTGTGAGGTATTTCTGCAGGACCGGCGGGGAGCCGAACAGGCCCTGCAGGCGATTGGCGTAGATCACCGAGGTGGCGGTCCCTTGTTTTACCTCGATCGTGGCCGCCGGGTAATGCGGGGCACAGCTATTGATCCGATAGCCCCACTGATACGTGCCGGCGAGGAACGGCCAGGACAGGTTCGTGTACATCGCCGCCGGCAGGATCTTCTGCTGAAACTCGACCATGTCGACGTGCACCGTGGCCGTGCCATCGACACGCTGGCCGCTGAGCTTGACGAGCGGGTCGACGTACTTGGGGATGGTCGCGCCGTCGAGCGGCAGCTGCGGCGCGATGACCGACGCGGCCGTGATCGAGCCGACCTGCGCGGGCTCGGCTCCACCCGCACAGCCGAGCACGACGCCACCGGTGAGCCCGAGCGCTGCGATGCGAGGCAGGATCCGGGGCGATCCGGCGGCCGGCGCGCCTCGATGGACCTGTGTGGGGCGGGCCGCCCGAGAATACGCCGTTCGTTCGCATGAGCTCATCACAACCTCAAACACCATACTAGTGGACCGCGGGCGAAAGCCGTCGACCATGATACGTGTCTCCGTCGCCGGGCCGGCGTATCGTCAAGACGGTTTTTTTGAATGCCTGCCTTAAGAGTGATGTCTCACGAAGCCTTGTTGCGTGAGGACCGCATGGCCGCCGGGGCCCCGGCGTGCGCGGGTCCGGCCTGCGGTGGGCCACCCCGGCCGTGCGCTGCCGCGCGCGGTGGGCCCGGGCCCGCGGTGAAGCTCAGCGCAGGGGCGTCGCGGGGAACCGATCGATCCGGCGGAGCGCGGCCCGGGCGGCGTGGTAGCCGCACATGCCGTGGACGCCGCCGCCGGGCGGTGTCGAGGCCGAGCACAGGAACAGGCGCGGGTGCGGGGTCGTGTACGGGTTCGGCCGGGCGACCGGCCGGGTGAACAGCTGGAACAGATCGGCGACCCCGCCGGTGATCGCGCCGCCGATGTAGTTGGGGTTGTCGCGCTCGAGGTCACCCGGGGTGGTGACGTGGCGCGCGAGGATGCGATCGCGAAACCCGGGCGCGAAGCGCTCGATCTGGTGCTCGATCTGGGCCGTCAGATCGACGGTCGATCCGGCCGGGACGTGGCAGTAGGCATAGCCGGTGTGCTTGCCCGGCGGCGCGCGCGCCGGATCGAACTGGCTCTGCTGGCACAGGAGGACGAACGGCCGCTCGGGGTGCTCGCCGCGCCAGACCGCCGCCTCGCCGGCCGCGATCTCCTCGAAGCTGCCGCCCAGGTGCACCGTCGACGCCTCGAGGCAGCGCGGATCGCGCCACGGGATCGCGCCGTCGAGCGCCCAGTCGAGCTTGAACGCGCCCGGCCCGTAGCGATAGCGGCGCAGGCGGCGAACGTAGCGGGCGGGCAGGATCGGCTCGGCGATGGCGGCCAGCTGCGCCGGGCTCGTGTCGAACAGGTAGACGCGCGCGGCCGGCAGGTCGGCGAGCGAGCGAACCCGGACGTGGGTCTCGATGCGGCCGCCCGAGGCCGCAAGGAGGCTCGCGAGGGCGCGCGTGATGGCGTGCGAGCCGCCGGCGGCGACCGGCCACGGCTCGACGTGTCCGGCGATGAGGAACATGAGCGCCACCGCGGCGGTGACCGCCCGGTCGAGCGGCAGGATCGAGTGCGCGGCGCACCCGGCGACGAGCGCGCGCGCCCGCGCGGTGTCGAACCGCCGGGCGAGGCGGGTGGCGGACCCGAGGCCGCGCCAGCCGAACCGGAGCATCAGCAGCGGGTGGCGGGGCAGCCCGAGCGGCGCGAGGGCATCGGCGAGGAGGCCGTGGGGATCGCCCAGGAACGGCTCGAGGAGGCGCCGGTACGCCCGGGCGTCGCCGGCGAGCTCGGCGGCGGTGTCGGCGAGCGAGCGCCGGAACATCACGGCGGGCTGATCGTCGAGCGGGTGGGCGACCGAGGCGGGCGGGCAGATCCAGGACAGGCCGTGCTCGGCGAGCGGCAGCTGGCGCAGCCACGGCGACAGGATGGCCATCGGGTGGACCGCCGAGCACCGGTCGTGGAGGAAGCCGGGGAGGGTGAGCTCCGCCGTGCGGGTCCCGCCGCCGATCTCGCCGTGCGCCTCGAGCACGAGGACGGACGCGCCGGCCCGGGCGAGGTGGACGGCGGCGGCCAGGCCGTTGGGCCCCGAGCCGATGACGACCGCATCCGGGGCGGTCATCGCGTGGGCGCGTGCGCGCGCGCGGCCCGGCTCACGCGGCCATCCAGGGTTGGCGTTGCCGCATGGCGCGGACGTCGAGCGTGCCGTCCGCGACGAGGCCGGTGGCGGCGTCGTGGATCCGGTAGGCCATCGTCGAGCGGCCGAACGGCTGGCCCTCGACGAAGATGCAGCGCAGCTCGCCGGGCAAGAACCCGCACTGGTCCTGCACGGCGGCGAGCAGGGGCTCGCGGTGGAGGTGGCCGTCCCCGAAGTTCCAGCCGAGCACGAGGCCGGCGACGAGCTCGCCGTCGAGGTATTCGTAGTCCTCGAGGCGATCGACCGCCTGCGGGATCAGGACCGCGAGCGCGCGGCCCTGCAGGTGCATCAGCCGGAACCCCATGACCTTGCCGACCAGGCCGATCGAGGTCGGACGATCGTAGAACCGATCGAGCTGGTCGTAGACCCACGGCGCGGCCTTGGTGAGCCGGTCGAGCTTGCGATAGCTCTCGCCGCGGAACAGCCACACGCCGTACGCCCAGTTGCCGGCGTAGAACCGCATCGCGAGCAGGAACGACAGCCGCCCCGGCGCGAGGTTGCCGAACACCGGCACCCCCACGAGCATGATCGCCAGGAACACCGCGAGCGCCGGCGAGCCGAGATCCATCACGGTGACCCCGGGGTGGGCCCAGAACAGCGCGAACGTGCCGTAGACGACCATGACGTTCCACTCGATCGGCACGCCGAGCGGCACGTTGCTGGTGATGAACGTGTGGAGCGCGAGCATCAGGACGATCCCGAGCACGAGCGACGCTCCGCCGGGGGACAGCATCAGGATGATCGGCACCGACAGCTCGAGCGCGGTGCCGGCGTGGCTCATCGCGACGGCGAGCCGCGACGGCCGGAGGTCATCGGGGAAGCGCTGGTACATCTGCCGCCGCAGCCACGGCAGCCGCAGGATCGGGCTGTTGCTGGTCATCACGCACACCACGGTCGGGAAGTGGTGGTTGAGCTTGGAGAACCCGGCCCAGAACCACAGCGCGATCTGGACCGCCTTGGCGCCGGCGATCCAGTTGCCCGCGACGGCGAAGCAGACCAGCGTCGTCCAGTAGTGCTCGGCGCGGAGCGCCAGGAAGATCGTGCGATCGGCAAGCCCGATCACCGGCACGATCACGACGATCGGGACGATCATCGCCGCGTCGAGCGAGGGCGCGACCAGCGCGCGAAACACCAGCACGAGCAACGCGAGGTAGAGCCCGACGTCGATCCAGGTCCGCCGCGTTCCGCCCAGGACCGGCAGCCGCGGGAACACCGCGAGCTTGGTCGTGCCCGGGCGCAGGAAGTGGAGAAATCCACCCATCGGCGGAAAGTAGTGGCCGGTGAGCGGGCCAAAGCCGCAGCCCAGGCCCAGGCCCTCGAACACCATGCTCCACAGGATCGCCTTCTGGAACGCGATCGGAGCCAGCCACCAGTCGCCGATTGTCGCGATGCCCCCCAGCCCCGGCGTGAACCCGCAGAACACGATCCAGGCGCCGGCGTAGAGCCCGAGCTTGAGCACGTGGATCAGGTAGATGACGAGCGGCGTCCCGTAGCCTTGCAGCGCCCAGGCCTCGCACACCATGCGCGCGCGCTCCGCGAACGGCTGCTTGGCCCACACGACCGGGTCATACGGCACGGGGGCCGGCCGCATCAGGTCGAACGGCGATGTCCTCGGCTTGCGGCGGTTCCCCGGTGGTGGCGACACGGTCCGGGTACGCTACTGCGTTTTGGGCCGGCGTTCGATCGCGCGGCGCGGCTCAGGTGTAGCGCGGCCGGGCCGGCGTCGTCGGGGGCTCGTGCCCGCCGATCCATGCGCTGATCGACTTGCGGCTCAGCACGAGATCGGACGCGAGGACGTACACCGTGCCCTCGACGACCGCGCGCAGCCACGCGCCGCTCTCCGGCAACCGGAAGCCCTGGCTGTCTTCTCCGGCGCTGGCGCGGTCGAACAGCAGGATCAGCACGACGAGACCGGTAGTGGTCTCCTTCTGCACCAGGTAGAGGTATCGCTTCTTGGTCGAAGCAGCCAGGGTGACGGAGAACCAGACCGACGGAATGAGCGCACAGTCGCAGTCGTAGTCGCGCGGGCCCTGATCATCGAGAACGGTCATCTGAAACGGCGTATCCTCGATGGCGAGCTGATACGGCGCTGGGAGCGTCGTCGTGTGGGAGAACCAGCGCTTTGCCGCCGGTTCCTGCTCTTCCAGACGAGGAGATTCCTTCGATGTAGATGTTCCCATGATCCTGTCCCCTGCACATTATTTGGTCAAGACTACGTAATGCAATGTGCGCCGGACCGCGGGCTGATTACCGCTGCTCGCTGCTAGCGGCTCACGGTCCTCGCATGCAGGCTCAGGTTACCAGCAGCCGGGCACCGGCGCGAAGACTGCTTGGTGCAACGCGGCGCGTCGTCACCGACGCACAACGACGTCTACGAGCCCTTCTGTCGTCCACGTTCGCATATTGCATGAAGGGCAATGTCGGTAAACTACTGGCTCCGCGGGCCCGCCGTAGCTGTGCATTGATCGTACACCGGCCCGAGGCATCGGGGACGCATCAGCGCGGCCTGGCAGCTCGCCGCACCCGGCGGGGGGCGATCACCGCCGCGTGTGGTGGCTTCGACGTCGCTCGGAGGCGGCCCTTGGTCTGGGCGGGGCGCGGCGGATGGGCGGGCTCGTACGCGCCGGACGTTGCGAGCTCGGCCAGCGTATAGGCGGGTAGGAACGACAGCCTGGTATAGATCGTCTGGAGTTCGGACTCTTCGATCTGCCGGAGCTGCGATCCCGCGATCGCATCGCCTCCGCCCGCGACCCAGGCGCCCTGCCAGATCCGCGCGAGGGCGCGCGTGCTGTCCGCGAGGGACGCGATCGTCGCGTCGCGGATCTTCGGGTTTGTCCACAGCCGCTGGGCGCGTTGCTTGGGCGGTTGCGATGGGTCGTCGGCCGCGAGGATGTCGTCGGGCGAGAGCCGCCTTCGCGCGGCATCCATCACCTCGATGATGACCTTGGCCGCCTCGAAGCCCGAGGTGATCGCCGGGGCGGGCGGCCTGCGCTTGCCGAGCCCGGCATCGACGGCCGCCAGCGCGACGTCGGGCTCGAGCTCGAGCATCCGCTCCTCGTAGAGCCCGTGGATCTGCGCCTCGGCGGTCTTGTGAAACCCCTGGTACGCGTCGGTCGACCTGGCCGGCGGGTAGTCGTGGTTGCCAACCCTGGTCGTCGGCGGGCGGCCGTGGTGGAGCCACGAGCAGTGCAGCGGCTGCGAGGCGTCTCCGACGTAGTGCGCGAGCACGCCGGCGGCGGTCACGAAGCGTGCGACGTCGCGCTTGCCGAGCGCCTCGACCATCTCGTTCCAGATCTGCCAGACCCGGAACGGCAGGCAGCCTTCATCGGGGCCGACCTTGTGCTGCGCGAAGCCCCCGAAGTAGTCGCGCCAGGCGGCCGCGGACAGGTTCGTGTCGTCGCCCACGCAGCGATCGAGCAGCGACGGCCCGCCGTCGATGTCCACGATATCGATGTCCGCGAAGTGCTGCTCGCCCTCGGCGCGTCGCCGGTGATCGGTGACCCACACGTAGTCGGGGACGTCGGCCAGCGGCACGAAGCCGCCGCGCCCGCTGCGGAACGTCTTGCCCTGGCTGAGGGTCGCATCGTCGAAGCCGATGTTGCGCTGGTTGTGCAGCATCAACGCCGAGAGCTTCGGGAACCGCTTGGCGTCGATGGCGCTGCACGCCTTCCAGCCGATCGAGAAGTGCCCGATCTTGCCCCAGTACTCGTCGTGGCCGGTGCCATAGCCATGGACGATCTCGACGTCGAGCACGCGGCAGGCGGTCGAGATGAACGTCGCCAGCGCGTGGGTGGCGGTCGCCCCCCCGGGGAGCTTGACGCGCGCGCCTCCCCACTGCATCGCGATCGGCTTCAGGCGGCGCGCGCGGCGGCCGCGCTCGGGCGGCGGTTCCGGCGGCAGCACCGAGTCCGCCGGCGTATCCTTCGATGGCTCGTTCGGCGGATCGTAGAACCACAGCGTGCCGGAGTCGCCCGGCTGCGCGTCGACATCCGAGCGCGCGGTGCCGCGGTGATGCGTGTCCTCGGCCCATCGCCGGCGGCCGATCAGCAGATCGGAGACGTAGTCGGTGCCGCCGAGCGACTTGTAGCGCACGAACAGCGCCTGGATCTCGCCCTCGAGGACGCCGGACGCCCCGCCGAACGCGCGCAGCGGACAGCCGATGATGTCGAGCGTGAGCGAGCTCGTCGTGGCGTCGAACGGCTCGGCGATCTCGCCGATGCCGAACACCTGCGACGTCCATTGCGTGACATCGTCGACGAGGACCAGCCCGGCGTCGACGTTGACGAACGTGTTGTCCCCGGGCCACTCGGGGAAGATCGCCTTCATCGTCACGCGGTTGGCCGCGCGCGGATCGCTGGTGCCGACGGGCACCCGCTGGCCGCGAATGACCGTCTCGACCTTGCCGCCATCGGGGCCGGCGACGTGGCGATTGGTCAGCGCGTAGTACGTGCCTTCGCGCTCGACCAGGCAGCCGATCGTCCCCGCGTGCGTGATGCCCTGCGCCGTCCGCGTGCACGCGTAGCCGCCGCCGATGAGCTCGCTGGCGTAGCCGGTGGTCATCACCGGCGGGGCCGGATCATCATCGGGCGGCGCCAGGATGACGCAAGTCGGGACGATCCGGCCGTCGGCCAGGTAGAGCTGCTTGGGGATGAGTTCGTGCGCCGCCCCGGCGCGCGGCAGCCACGCGCGCACCATCACGAGCACGCACGGCCACGACCACGGCCGGACGACCGAGTTCTCGAACGTGCGTGGCTCGTCGGGCTGCTTGCGGCCGCGTGGCACGCTCGGCGGGTGGTCCGCATACCAGTCCTGCGCGTGGATGCGATAACGCCCGATCGCCGTCCCGACCACCGTGTCGATGCTCGACAGGTGCACGTGATATTGCTCGCGCGCCTCGAGCAGATCGCGGATCGACAGCGACGAGAAGTCGCGCGGTGGCGGAAACACCCGGGCTTGCGCCGTTGCCGCCGAAAATTGGGTCGTGTGCTCACCGCTCGCCATACCTATCCCCCTGACCACGTGATTCTCGTACTCCCGACTCGCAATGTACTAGGGAATCTGTGAGAGCCAATCATACGTGGTATCCGAGCGGGTGCAAGCACCAAATGCGCCCGAGCGCGAGCCGCGGTGCGAGCGCGGGTCCTGCAGGCAGCCGGTAATTATCTCGTAGACCGGCTGTGGCGAGCGCCGGCGCACGGGCATGGGCGTTCACGGCGTCGACTTGCCCCGGCGTGGCCGGCCCAGCTACAAGCGACCATGGCAGATGAGATCTTGATCCCTGGGCAAGCGGAGCGGGCCCGCGAGGAGCATCGAGCCCTCGCCTGGTCCGCCGTGTTCGCCGTCGCCGCGATCCTCTGGCTGGTCATGCCGGTCGGCGTCGGGATCCTGCTCGGTGCGTTCCTCGCGTTCATGGTGCAGCCGATCTTCGTTCGCATGGCCACGCGCGTCGGGATGCGGTGGGCCGCGGTGGTGACGGTCCTGACCTCGACCCTCGCGGTCGCCGGGCTGGCCGGTGGCCTCGCGTGGCTGTTCGTCGCCCGCGGCACCGTGCTCGCGAACCAGCTGATCGAGTCGTTCGGTCCCGGCGGGATGGCCAGCCGCGCGCTGGCCGAGGTCGCCCATGTGACCGCGCGGTTCGGCGTGTCGCAGGACCGGCTCGTGACCGAGGCGCGCGGGCTGGCGGACGACGCGATCGCGCGGGCCGCGGGGATCGCCGAGACGCTGGCCTCGACGCTGGGCAACACGCTGCTCGGCCTGCTGTTCGCCATGCTGGCGATGCACTACATCCTGCGCAACTGGCAGATCGTCTCGCGGCACGCGCAGGAGACCTTTCCGCTCCGGCCCGAGTACACCGCGGCGCTGTTCGCGGAGTTCCACCAGGTCGGACGCACGACGCTGCTCGGCGCGGTCGGGACCGCGGCCGCGCAGGGCCTGTTCGCGACGATCGGCTACGGGATCGCGGGGGTCCCCGAGCCCACCTTCTTCGGCGCGGCGACCGCGGTCGCGTCGTTCGTGCCCGGTGTCGGTGTGCTGCTCGTGATCATCCCGGTCACCCTCGGGCTGGTCTTTGTCGGCCATCCGGGACACGCGATCGTCGAGATCGTCTGGGGCCTGGTGCTCGTCGTCGGCATCTGTGACTACGTCATCCGGCCGCGGCTAGTTCGCGGTGAGAACAAGGTGCCGTCGCTGGTGACCTTCGCGGCGCTGTTCGGCGGCGTCGAGGTCCTCGGCCTCCAGGGGTTGATCGTCGGCCCCGTCGTGATGGCGCTGGCGATCTCGGTGCTGCGCCTCTACGCCAGCGAGGCCCGCAAGCGGCGGCAGCTCCCGACCCCCCCGGAGGAGCCCCCCTTGCCCGAGCCCCCCTCGATGTAAATTTTCACTGGTTCGTCACCTCGCACCTGGCGCAGTAGGCGAAGCGCCAGAATCGCGCTAGTCCTGGGGACTTCGCATCCGCGCCGACCTCGAGGTTTCCCCATGTTAGCCCGTTTGCTGTCCCGGTTCCTGCGACCCTACGCGCGCCAGATCACGGCGCTGGTCGTCCTCCAGCTCGCCAGCGTGACGGCGACCCTGTACTTGCCGTACCTCTACGCGCGCATCGTCGACCAGGGCGTCACGACCGGCGACACCGGGTACATCCTGTCGGCCGGCGGCTTCATGCTCGTGATCACCGCGGTCCAGGTCGCGTGCTCGATCGCCGCGGTCTACTTCGGCGCCCAGGTCGCGATGGGGTACGGCCGCGATCTGCGCGCCGCGATCTTCCACCGCGTCGGCACGTTCTCGGCGCACGAGGTCGGCACGTTCGGCGCGCCCTCGCTGCTCACCCGGAGCACGAACGACGTCCAGCAGGTCCAGATGCTGGTGCTGATGGGCGCGACGATGCTGGTCGCCACCCCGATCATGGCGATCGGCGGCGTGGTGATGGCGCTGCGCGAGGATCTCGCGCTGTCGCGCCTGCTGCTCATCAGCGTGCCGGTCCTGGTCGCCAGCATCGGCGTGATCATCGGCCGCATGATCCCGCAGTTCCGCGTGATGCAGCCCAAGATCGACACGATCAACCGCGTGCTGCGCGAGCAGATCACCGGGGTCCGCGTGGTCCGCGCGTTCGTGCGGGAGCCCGCCGAGGCGGCACGGTTCGACGGCGCCAACGCCGAGCTCACCACCACCGCGCTGCGGGTCGGCCGGCTGCAGGCCATGATGTTTCCGATCGTGATGCTGGTCTTCAACACCTCGAACGTCGCCGTCCTGTGGTTCGGCGCCCACCGGATCGACGCGCGCTCGCTGCAGATCGGCGCGCTGGTCGCGTTCCTCAGCTACCTGATGCAGATCCTCGTCGCGGTCATGATGGTGACGTTCATCTCGGCGATGATCCCGCGCGCCGCGGTGTGCGCCGATCGGATCACCGAGGTGCTCGACACGGCGTCGTCGGTCGTCCCGCCCGCGGCGCCCGTCGTGCCGTCGGGGATCGCGGGCACCGTCGAGCTCCGCGGCGTCGAGTATCGCTACCCCGGCGCCGAGGTCGCGGTCCTCCGGGACATCTCGCTCGCCGCCCACCCGGGCCAGGTCACCGCGATCATCGGCGGCACCGGCGCGGGCAAGACCACGCTGCTCGAGCTGATCCCGCGGCTGATCGATCCGACCGCCGGCGCCGTGCTGATCGAAGGCGCCAACGCGCGCGACGTCGAGCTCGATCTGTTGTGGTCGAAGGTCGGCGTGGTGCCGCAGCGCGCGTACCTGTTCACCGGCACCGTCGCGAGCAACCTGCGCTACGGCAACCCCGACGCGACCGACGCCGAGCTGTGGGCGGCGCTCGAGGTCGCCCAGGCGCGCGACTTCGTCGAGGCGATGCCGCAACAGCTCGAGGCGCCGATCGCGCAGGGCGGCACGAACGTCTCGGGCGGCCAGCGCCAGCGGCTGTCGATCGCGCGTGCGCTCTTGCGCCGGCCGTCGATCTACCTGTTCGACGATGCGTTCTCGGCGCTCGACCTGGCGACCGAGGCGCGGCTGCGCGTGGCGCTCCGCCCGCACATCAAGGATGCCACGGTGATCATGGTCGCGCAGCGCGTGGCGAGCATCACCGACGCCGACCAGATCATCGTGCTCGAGGCCGGCGCGATCGTCGGCCGAGGCCGGCACGCCGAGCTGCAAACCACCTGCCCGACCTACCTCGAGATCGTCACGTCGCAGACCGAAGAGGTGGCCGCATGACCACCCCGACCCGCGCGCCCGCCCCTGCGAGCTCGGCGTCGCCTCCGCCGCGCGGCCCGTTCGCGTTCGCCAGCGGGCCGCCGCAGAAGGCCAAGCACTTCAAGCCCTCGGCGCGCCGCTTGATCGGCCAGCTCGCGCCCGACCGGACCGGCCTCATCGCCGTGATGGCGTTCGCGCTGGCGAGCGTCGCGCTCACGGTGTCCGGGCCCACCATCATCGGCCGGGCGATCAACGTCATCTACGCCGGCTACTTCGGCATGCAGGTTCCCGCGGGCATGACCAAGGATCAGGCCGTGGCGTCGCTGCGCTCGGGGGATCACGGCCACCAGGCCGACATGGCGAGCGGGTACGACTTCGTCCCCGGCCACGGCATCGACCTGGGCCGGCTCGGCCAGATCCTGACGCTCGTGCTGGTGCTCTACCTCGCCGCGTCGCTGTTCGCCTGGCTCCAGGGCTACGTGCTGAACGAGGTCGTCCAGCGCCGGATCCGCGCGCTGCGCAGCGACGTGCAGGCCAAGATGAACCGGCTGCCGCTGTCGTACTTCGATCTCCAGCCGCGCGGCGAGCTGCTCAGCCGCGTCACCAACGACATCGACAACGTCGCGACCAGCCTGCAGCAGACCCTGAGCCAGGTCCTGAACTCGTTCTTGTCCGCGATCGGCGTGCTCGGGATGCTCGTGGTGACCTCGCCGCTGCTCGCGATCATCGCGCTGGTGACCGTGCCGCTGTCGGTGTTCTTGACCGCCCGGATCGGCAAGCGCGCGCAGAGCCGGTTCGTCGCCCAGTGGAAGCACGTCGGCGCGCTCAACGGTCAGATCGAGGAGGCGTTCACCGGCCACGCGTTGGTCAACGTGTTCGGGCGGCGCCGCGAGATCGAGGCGCGGTTTCGCGCCAAGAACGACGAGCTGTACGACGCGAGCTTTCGCGCCCAGTTCATCTCCAGCATCATCATGCCGGCGATCGTGTTCGTCGGAAACCTGACGTTTGTCGCGATCGCCGTGGTCGGTGGCCTGCGCGTGGCGTCGGGCGCGATGCTGCTCGGCAGCGTGCAGGCGTTCATGCAGTACGCGCGGATGTTCACGCAGAACCTGAGCCAGCTGGCGCAGGTGGCCAACATCCTGCAGTCCGGCGTCGCGTCGGCCGAGCGCGTGTTCGAGGTGCTCGACGCCGCCGAGCAGGTCGCCGATCCCGCGGCCGCGGCGACGATCCCGGCGGTGCGCGGCGAGGTCCGGTTCGAGCACGTCGGGTTTCGCTACAAGCCCGAGCAGCCGCTGATCGACGATCTCTCGCTGGTCGCCGAGCCCGGCCAGACCATCGCCATCGTCGGGCCGACCGGCGCGGGCAAGACCACGCTGGTAAACCTGGTGATGCGGTTCTACGAGCTCGATGCCGGCCGCATCACGATCGACGGCGTCGACATCGCCCGGATGGCGCGCCGGGATCTGCGCGCCGAGATCGGGATGGTGCTGCAGGACACCTGGCTGTTCGGCGGCACGATCCGCGACAACATCCGCTACGGCAACCCGGCCGCGACCGAGGCCGACCTGCTCGCCGCGGCGAAGGCGACCTACGTCGACCGGTTCGTCCGCGCGCTGCCGGCCGGCTACGACACGGTGCTCGACGAGGCGGGCGGCAACGTCAGCGTCGGCGAGAAGCAGCTGATCACGATCGCGCGCGCGTTCCTCGCCGATCCGGCGATCCTGATCCTCGACGAGGCGACCTCGTCGGTCGACACCCGCACCGAGGTCCTGGTGCAGCACGCGATGGCGGCGCTGCGCGCCCGGCGCACCAGCTTCGTGATCGCGCACCGGCTCTCGACGATCCGCGACGCCCACCTCATCCTCGTGATGGACGCCGGCCGCATCGTCGAGCAAGGCACGCACGCCGAGCTCCTCGCCGCGCGCGGCGCCTACCACGCCCTGTACCACGCGCAGTTCGCGGCGGCGCCGGCACCCGCGTGAGCGACGGCCGGTGGCAGCGGTGACGTCAGTTCGACGCCTGCGTTTCGGCCTTCCAGTCCGAGTTGCTCCGCCGCACCCTGAGCGGGACCTCCTTGACGGGCTCGTCCTTTGACGGAAGGCTTCCGAGGGTGCCGACGACGCCGGCGACGAAGTTGCCCTCGATAATCTTGCCGACCTCGACCATAGGAGCATTTCGCGAAGCGAGGACCACCGGGCCAAGGGTGGCGAGCATCCGGAGGAAGCGTTCGGCAGGTACACCAATTGGCTCGGAGGTCGTCCAGCGCGACGCTTGGGCCTCGGTGACACCCATGAGCGTCGAGAAGTCTTTGTTGGTGAGTTCGAGGTGGTCGCGGATGAATCGGACCTCCGCAGGGACGAGACGTGCCGGCTTCCTCGCAATGAGTTCGGCGAGGAGTCGATGGAGTTGCGCCATCGCGACGATCTGGACGCGCTTCGCGCCGCAGCGCTCGCAGTCGTACTTGGTGACGTTGCGGAGGACGACGTGGTCCATGCCGCTCTCGCGATAGACGTGATCACCGACCGACTTATTCATTGCGTTTCCGCATTCGGTGCACTTCATGGTTCAGCCCTTCCTCATTAAAGTGACGATGATGAGCAAGTTACCCTCATCGTCGACGTCGAACGTAAAGCAAACCTCGATGTCATTTTTTCGTCCCAGGTACCGCCATTTTCCGGCGACGCACTGATCGGTGCGGAGCGATCCGTGGAGCGCCGCCAGGATCTGGCCGCCCGTGATCTGACGCTCCTCCATGCGCTCGCCAGCATGGGTGGACAAGATCATCCGACCATACTCGGTACAATGGTCGACCACGACCCGAAGCGCCTCGCCCGTCAGTTCCTTGTTCGGGTCGATCACCTCCATACGTTCAGCATGAAGCACATTTGCGTAAAGCGCAAGCAACTGATTGCGGAATCCGCAATCGAAGCAGCGAGACCTATCCCTGGCCAGGTACCCGGACGAAGGGGTGCGCAGCCTCCATGACGCTCCGATCATGGGATCTCCCGGACTTCGCATCGTCGACGTGCGCCGGGCGCCGTGGAGCGCAGCGGAACGCAGCGAGATGCATCGGACCCGCTGCAGACCGTCGCGCACGGACGCTGAGCAGACCGTCGCCTTCCGGACCTGCTCGCCGCCTCGCCACGGTCACCACCGGGTTCGCCGGCATATTAGTATCGTAACTCGTTGAAATGACTTATTAGTCTTGCGCGAAAGTGATCCCATGGTTTACTTTGCCGCGATGAGCGAACGGAAGAAGCCGGACTGGCGTGCGCTCTCCCAGATCGCCTACTCCCAGGGCGGGTACTTTCGGACTGCGCAGGCGGCGGCGGCGGGCTTCTCGAACCAGCTCCTCCGGAAGCATCGGCTCGCGGGTCGCTTCGTGCGGTCCTTGCGCGGCGTCTACCGCATGGCTGATGTTCCGCTCGGTGAGCACCATGACCTGATGGAGCTGTGGCTGTGGTCGGAGGAGGTCGGTATATTCTCGCACGAGACGGCGCTCGCGCTGCATGAGCTCGCGGATGCGCTGCCGTCCCGGGTGCACATGACCGTCCCGAACTCGTGGTCGCGGCGTTCTGCGGTGCCCCGACTCCTCGCGCTGCACTTCGCGAATGTGCCCGCAGGCGATCGTACGTGGGTCGGCTCGATTCCTGTGACGACCGTGGGGCGCACGCTGCGCGACGCCGTGGATGCGGGCGTCGATCCGACCCTCGTGGCGCAGGCAATCGCCGAGGGCAGGGCGCGCAAGCTGATCGATCGTTCCGACCTGCGCGGCATCGTTCCCCCACAGCGCCGAGCTCATCGGTCCAGGCGGCACGAAGTTGTCGCATGAACGAGTACCACACGCCGCAAGCCTTCCAGGCTGCGTTCGAGACGCGCCAGAGGAAGAGGGCCGCGGTCGCGACTCCGGGTTGTGCTTGGCCCTGACGATCCGTGCCCGTACATTCACTTGCACTGCGACAAGTCAGGAGCCCTGCGGCAAGCTGTGCAAGCGTGGCTGACAACGTACCTCTAACAGCTCCAGCTAGACGATCGTCACGTCGCCTGCCCGACCGACGCCGAGTGCTTCGATAAGGTCGCGTATAGGCCGACCGGCATCGGGCCATCCTACACCGGCAACGCGCTTGACGGATGATCGATAAAAGGGCTAAATTAGATCTGTAAAATCACTGTCATCTTCTGTCGGATGGCCGATGCAAGGAGTGGACGATGAATCTCACAAGGATTGGTTTTCTGCTGTCTGTGTTGATCGCTTCATTTGCATGCTCGGCCGATTCAGATTTCGATGCGAACGTCATATCGAGCAATGTCGTCACGGAGACTGTCCAATCGATCCTTGTGTGGAACTGCCCCATTGATGCCACCCCACAGTTCTGTGAACTGACCTACAGCACGCCTGTTACGACGGCCAGACTTTTGGAGGTGCAGTATACAGTACTCTCACATTGCTCCTCTGTGCGTGTGCACTTCTCTCTAGATGGTACCCCTGTCTACACATCGCCGTTCCTTGGATGGGTAGGTGGTCCTGTACTTGGTGGCCTGAGCACCGGTTTCATCAATCTGGGTCCCGTCGCGCCTGGTGGGCATTTTGTCGAGATACGAGCCGAAGGCCAGGTGGGCGGCTGCAACACCGGCCAATTGTCTAGCTGGGGCGGTGAACTTCGTCTGCGCACGGACAGCAAGGAGAACCTGCCGCCCGATTGCTCGCATGCGATATCGGCTTTCTCCACTCTCTGGCCGCCGAACCATGCGATGGTGCCGATCCAGATCGCCGGGGTGACCGATCCCGATCCCGGCGACGAAGTGAACCTCGAGATCACGTCGATCTTCCAGGACGAGCCGGTCAACACCGTCGGTTGCGGAAACACTGACGTGGACGGTGTTGGCGTCGCGACTAGCACAGCATGGGTGCGGGCAGAGCGAACCGGCTCGAAGCAGGTGCCCGGCGACGGTCGAGTCTATCACGTCGGATTCGTGGCAAGCGACGCTGCGGGTGCTACGTGCAGCGGCACGGTGTCCGTGTGTGTGCCACATAACCAAGGCGGCACTTGCGCCGACGGTGGACCACTCTACGATTCGACGGCTCCCTGAGCGTGCTGGGTGCCGGCCGAAGCCCCGCTCGTCGGGCGAATTCCGCTGCCGCGGCGATGACGTAGATAGCAACAGCGACAATTTCTGCTTACGGCGTGACGGGCCACCCGCGGAGTCCGCGGCGATGCAGTCACGCGTTCGGATGTCACGCGCCAGGTGGGATTCGGAAGTAGTCGAAATGGTGGAGGGAATCCAAGAGAAGTTGGCGAGGCTGACGCGGTGCGTGACGGCGATGTCACGCGCCAGGTCGGCGCCGGAAGTATCGAATTCGACAAGCGAATGTGGTGGATTTCGTGGTTGACGTCGGTGCCTGTCACGCGCCAGGTACGATTTTTATCCTCGCGAAACAGCTGGGGAAACAGCGTGACGTTCGGGCAGCGATGTCACGCACCAGGTCGACTCTGGTCGCGGGGTTCTCCAGGGTGGCGCCATGGACCACGTCGCGCCGACGGTCACCGCGATCGAACTCGAACAGTTGGGCGAGCGGCTGTCGTCGCTGCGGTTGCGTCCCCCGGAGACCCTGCGCGAGATGCGGGGAGAGTCCTCGCCGGGGTTACTTTCAGGTCCTCAGTTGTCTGGATTCCGGCCGGACACGAACGCGCCCGCGTGGTGGTACGTGACCGCGTTCTTGCCGGGCAAGATTGTGCGCGGGTACGTCCAGCAGTTTCGCGTCAACACGGATCTCCCCGAGCCGCTCGCGAAGCTTCATGAGGTGAAGTCGGGCGACACGGTCGAGAAGCTCGCGGTCCAGGAGTACGCATCGTCGGTCCGCGATGGCCACGACCTGCGCTACTACGAGAACGTGCTGCTATTCGCCAACAAGCAGCGCGGGCGCCTCGGGATCACCGGCACGTATCAGGACCCAGGGCTGCTGGGCGGTGGCGCCATGAGCCTCACCGGTCGCCAGCTTTGTTTTCGGCGCGAGACGGGCACTCGCAATATTGCGTGACCTCTCGTCATGCTGTACGGTCGTTAAATGGCCTCTGATCTCGTTCAGGTTCCCAATGTCCACGCGCACACACCGCCGTCACATGAGATCGCGATCTCCGTGGTCAAGAGCGCCATCGCTGCCGTGCCATTCGTAGGCCAAGCCCTCAACGAGGCGCTGTTTGATGCCCGTTCGCGGATTAAGCAGAATCGCCTGAATGAATTTTTTGCATTGGTGGCGGAAAGCGTCGCTGCTCTCCAGGAGCCCGCACTAGACCGTGAGTACATTGCCTCCGAGGAGTTCTCGGATTTTTTGGAGGATCTCACGATTCGGGTTGCGAACGCGCGTGCAAGGGAGAAGCGCGAACGCTTTCGCGCCGTCTTGCTGGCGGCGATGCAAGGTCGCAGAGAGCCCAGCTTTGCATCAGTGTTCATGGATATTCTGCACGAGATCAGTGAAGAAGAGATGGGAGTTCTTGCTGGCTTTTATCATATCTATATCGAACGAAAAAAGCGCCCAGATGAAAATCTTGAGATCTCGCCTATCGATTACAATGCTTCACAGATAGGAGGATTTTCACCAACGGTGTACAGGACGCTTCTTTAAAGTCTTATTCGAAAGGGTTTGTTGTTCGATGACAGTTTCGGACGATATAGTGCCAAGGCGTATAAATTAGTTGAATATACTGATCTCGGCATGGCTTTCTACGAATGGCTGCAAGCGTAGCGAGTGTGGACAAGTCAATCCCTTGGTTGTTTGTTGGCGTGTATTGGTCCGCCGTAAACTGACGATGCGGGTTAACGACTGCGGCGGGTGGAGAAGGAAACGATGGCCTCATGTCGGCTCAGGTTGCACGTGCTGCCTTACATCCGAGATGTCCCGCTCGCCGAGGTCCGCGCGCGCCACTTGATCGACCTGTTCCACAAGCTGCGAACCAACCGCGAGTGCAACCTGGCCCAGCGGACGATCTACAATATCTACGCAGTGGTCCTGGCAAGGGCAAGACCGGCGAGGGCGACGGCGCGCCCGATCCCGCCAACGGCAAGGGCAACGGCGACGACGCGCCCGACTCGTTGTCGGTCGCGACGGCGCGCCTGATCCCGCCAACGGCAAGGGCAAGACCGGCGAGGGCGACGGCGCGCCCGATCCCGCCAACGGCAAGGGCAAGGGCAAGACCGGCGAGGGCGACGGCAAGGGCAAGACCGAAGGCGAGCGCAAGACGCCCGCCGAGGCCGCCGCCGAGGTCGCTGCGGCCGCGAAGCAAGCCAAGATCAACGCCGAACTCGCGACCGAGCTAAAGGCGCGCGGCCTCGAAAACGATCCGATGTTCAAGGACATGGATCCGCAGACCCGCGGCAAGGTCAACACGGCGCTCAAGAACGACCCGCTGGCCAAAGCGGGCGACGGTGTGCAAGACACGGATCGATCGGCTAACGATCGAGCGAGAGAAGGCGACCGACCTGTGAACAACGAGCCAAGACAACTTGAGCTACGCGGTCTTGTAGTTGTTTCCAAGGGTTAGCCCGCCTTCTGATCTCCGACGTCTACCTTGATCCGTCTGGGGCTGGAATGCCTACCAAAATTGGGCCACGGCCGGCAGGACGTCCTTCGGCTTGGGACCCGGCGATGCTATCGTGAAGCGGTGACCCGCCGAGCTGCTGCTTCGCCCCGGATTGCTACAGGTAGGGTGCTCAACGGCAAGGTCGTGACCCGGGCGAAGTTCCCCGAAGGCACGAAGCTCGTTCTGCAAGTGGACGACTCCGCCCCGATCGTCGAGCTGGATGCGGAGGACGAGCGGGTCATCGATCGCGCCCTCGCATCGGTGCGCGCAGGCAAGGGGATCTCGCTCGACAAGTTTCGCGCGATCCTGCAGCGACTCTGACATCGTTGCATCGTGAGCGACGCCTACACGGTGATCATCGCCCCCGAGGCGGTGATCGAGGTGACCAAGATCGCGACCTGGTGGAACGAGAACCGGCCCGCGGCGCCGCGGTTGTTCCAGACCGAGCTCGACCGAGCCGTGTTGCGGCTGGCCGAGCGCCCAGAGGTCGGTCCGAAGGTGCGGGTCCGCGGACGCGCCGGCTTGCACGTGCTGACGCTGCAACGCACTGGTTACCTCGTATTCTACCAGTTCGACATCGCTGAGAAGCAGGTGAGCGTCGTCCGCGTCCGCCGCGGACACCGACGACCGATCCATCGACGATAAGCGTTGCTGTCTTGGCTTTCGAGAAACGGCGCTTGTCGGAACGCGGGCGGCGGTGTCGGAACACCGTACAGAACCGGGGCATAACGCCCCGCCGGTTGGGCGTCGAGGGCGCCCATGCGGTGGCACTACGCGTGCAAACTCTCGCATGCAATGGCGAAAATGTTCCGATCGAGTGCCATGACCGCGGCGCTGGTGCTGGCCGGCGCGGGTCTCGCGCATGCTGACCGCAGCCTCACCCTCGACGACGCGCTCGGCCTCGCGCGCTCGCACAACCGCGATCTCCGCGCGGCGCGCGAGCGCATCGCGATGGCGAACGCCGGCGTGGAGCAGGCGCGCGCGGCGCTGATGCCGACGGTCGCGGCCCAGGGCAAGTACACGCACAACTACAAGGAGGTCGACTTCGATGCCGGCGCGCTCCTGGCACCGACGTTCGGGATCGCCGACGCGATCCGCGCGACGACCAACAACGCCGCCGAGGCCGCTGCGATCCAGCAGGTCGAGAACCAGACGAGGGCGGGGCTGGCGGGGCAGCCCCTGGTCGTGATCCAGAAGCAGGAGGAGCTCGACGGCGTGGTCAGCGCGTCGGTGCCGGTGATCGCGCCCGCGACGTACTTCGCGCTGTCGGCGGCGCGGCGCAACCTCGACGCGACCACGGCGACGTACCAGGTGAACGAAGCGGGCGTGCTGGTCTCGGTGGCGCAGGCGTACTTTGCCGCGGCCGGCACCGACGAGCTGGTCGTCGCCCGGCGCGACGCCGTGACGGTCGCGACCGAGACGTTCGATGTCGCGAAGGCCCGCGTCGCGGCCGAGCTGGCCAACCAGGTCGAGAGCACGCGCGCCGAGACCGCCCTGGTCCGCGCGCAGCAGGATCTGGCCGAGGCCGAGAACACGCGGGCCGCTGCCTACCGCGCGCTCGCGACGCTGCTCGGCACCCGGGAGCCGATCACGGTGCACGCGGTCGACGCGGTGCCCCCGGAGCCCGGCGCGCTCGATGCGCTGGTCGGCGCCGCGCACGCGCATCGCCCGGAGCTCACGGCGCAGCAGGCGACGATCGCCGCGGCGGACGCGACCGCGCGCGCGAGCGCGTGGCGGTGGTCACCCACGCTGTCCGCGTTCGGCAACGTGCGCGTCCAGAACTACGCCGGGTTCTCCGGCGACAAGTACGCCTGGGCGGTCGGGCTCGAGCTCGACTGGGTGGTGTTCGACGGCGGCGTGCGCGATGCCCAGCGCCACCTCGCCGACGCCCAGCGTCGGGAGGCCGAGACCCGGCTCGAGCTGCTCGACGACGCGGTGTCCGATGAAGTCGCCAACGCGCACGGCTCGCTCGAGACCAAGCGCAAGGGGGTCGGCTCGGCGCAGCGTGCGGTCGAGCTCGCGCGCGAGACGCTGCGCCTGGTGCGCGCGCAGTACGAGGCCGGCACCTCGAAGCAGCTCGACGTGCTCCAGGCGCAGGACGTCCTGGTGTCCGCAGAGGTCGGGCTCGCGCAGGCGCACTTCGATGTCGCGCTGGCGGATCTGCAGCTCCGGCGCGCCTCCGGCGAGTTTCCGGGGCGTACGCGGTGAGGGTGGCATCATGACCGCCGCGCCGCCCCGGTCGCGCGCCAGGCTCGTGGTCCCGCTGCTCGTGCTGGCCGCCGCCGGCTGGTACGGATGGCACCGCTACCAGCTGGCGCACGCGCCGTACGAGTGGAGCGGCACGGTCGAGGCGCGCACGATCTCGCTCGGCTCCCGGGCCGGCGGGCGCGTCCAGCAGGTGCTGGTCAAGGAAGGCGATCGGGTGAAGCGCGGTGACTCGCTCGTCGTGCTCGAGGCCGGTGACTGGCCGGCCCAGCTGCAGCAAGCCGAGGCCCAGCTCGCGATGATGCAGGCAACGCTCGACAAGCTGCAGGCGGGGGCCCGGCCCGAGGAGATCGCGGCGGCCAAGGCCCGTACGCAGACGGCGCAGGCGCTGTTGCAAGAGACCACGTCGGGCGCGCGCAGCGAACAGATCGGCGCGGGGCAGGCGCGGCTCGCTGCGCAGCAGGTCGCGGTCGACAAGGCGCAGCAGGACGCCGCGCGCCTGCACAAGCTCGAGGCCGCGGGCGCCGCGGTGGTCGCCGACGTCGATAACGCCGATCTGGCGGTGCGGTCGGCGGCCGCGCAGCGCGACGCGCTGCGGCAGCAGCTCGACGAGCTCGAGCACGGCGCACGGCGTGAGCAGATCGCGCAGGCGGCGGCGCGCGCGGCGGAGCAACGCGCGTCGGAGAAGCTCGTGACCTCGGGCTCGCGCATCGAGGACATCCGCGCCGCCGCGGCCCAGGTCGCGGGCGCGCAGGGCAAGGTCGCCCAGATCAAGACGATGATCGACGAGCTGGCGATCAGAGCGCCGGCCGCGGCGCGCGTCGAGGCGCTCGAGCTGCGGCCCGGCGACATCATCGCGCCCAACGCGACCGCGCTGACCCTGATCGAGGACGACCAGCTCTACGTCCGGATCTATGTGCCCGAGACCGAGCTGGGCCACATCGCGATCGGCAAGCAGGTCCCGATCCGCGTCGACTCGTTCCCCGGCGAGACGTTCCCGGGGGTCGTGCAGCACATCAACGCCGTGGGCGAGTACTCGCCGCGCAACTTGCAGACCGCCGACGAGCGCGCCGATCAGATGTTCGCGACCCGGATCGGCCTCACCGGCGGCGGCGAGCGCCTGCGCGCCGGCATGGCGGCGACGATCGCGGTGCCGCGTGAGTGACGCGATCGTCGTCGAGCACGTGTCCCGCGCGTTCGGCAGCATGTTCGCGCTGCGCGACGTCTCGCTGCACGTCCCGGCCGGGATGGTCTACGGCCTGCTGGGCCCCAACGGCTCGGGCAAGTCGACGCTCATCCGCATCCTGTGCGGCCTGCTCGCCCCGACCGAGGGCCGCGCGGCCGTGCTCGGGCTCGACGTCGCGCACCACGGCGAGGAGATCCGGCGGCAGATCGGCTACATGAGCCAGCGGTTCGCGCTGTACGAGGATCTCAGCGTGCGCGAGAACCTCGAGTTCTACGCCGAGATCTACGGGCTGCGCGGGGCCCGCAAGCGCGCGCGGATCGACGCGGCGATCGAGCTGACCCACATCGCGCCGTACGTCGATCGGTTCGCCGGCCTCCTGTCGGGCGGCTGGAAGCAGCGGCTCGCGCTCGGCGCCGCGCTCATGCACGAGCCGCGCGTGGTGTTCCTCGACGAGCCCACCGCCGGGATCGATCCGGTCGCGCGCCGCGAGCTGTGGGACCTCTTGTTCCGGCTCGCCGCCTCCGGCATCACGCTCCTGGTCACCACGCACTACATGGACGAGGCCGAGCGCTGCGGCGAGGTCGGCTACCTGTTCCTGTCGCGGCTCCTGGTCAGCGGCACGCCCGACGAGCTCAAGGCGCTCCCGGCGGTCAACGGACCCGGCGCGCGCCACCTCGAGATCGAGACCCGGCAGACCGCGCGTGCGCTGACCTGGCTGCGCACCGAGCCGTACTGCCCGAGCGCGACGATCTTCGGCCAGGCGGTCCACGCCGTGATCGATCGCGGGGTGCCCGACTCCGAGCTCGCCGCGCGCCTCGCGGCCGCCGGGTTCGAGGGCGTTCGGCTGCGCGAGATCGCCCCGTCGCTCGAGGACGTGTTCGTCACGCTGACCGAGCAGGCGACGGAGGGCCCACCATGATGAGCTCGTTCCGGGCGGTGTTTCGCAAGGAGGTGCTGCACATACGGCGCAACCGCGGCGTGCTGATCGTGACCGTGATGATGCCGATCATGCAGATGCTCCTGTTCGGCTTCATCGATCAGACCGTGCACGACGTCCCGACCGTCGTGGTCGATCAGGATCGCTCGGTGGCGTCGCGCGAGCTGATGGACAAGCTGCGCGCGACCAAGACGTTCGACATCCGGCAGATCACGACGAGCCCCACCGAGGCGCGCGGCGCGATCATCCGCGGCAAGGCCTCGGTCGGGATCGTGATCCCGCCCGACTATCACGACCGGCGAGGTCGCGGCCGGCCGGCCCAGATCCTCGTGTTGATCGACGGCTCCGACTCGACGGTGAGCGCCGGGGCGCTCGCGGCGGTGAACGGCATCGTCGCCAGCGAGAACCTCGAGGTCCTCGCGCACGACGCGCGCGGCGGCATGCCGCTGGCCGCCCAGCCGATCATCCTGTTCAACCCCGAGGGCCGCACCGCGAACTACATCATCCCGGGCCTGGTCGCGATCCTGATGCAGATGATCGCGATCTTCCTCGCGTCGGGCTCCGTCGTGCGCGAGCGCGAGCGCGGCACGATGGAGCAGCTGATGGTGACGCCGGTGGATCCGCTCGGCCTCATGCTCGGCAAGGTCGCGCCGTACCTGTTCCTCGGGCTCGGCGAGACCGCGCTGATCCTGGCGATCATGCGGTGGGCGTTCGCGGTGCCGATCCAGGGCAGCCTGGTGTTCCTGTTCGGCATCATGATCGTCTACCTGGCCGCGCTGCTCGCGTTCGGCCTGTTCATCTCGACGCGCGCCAAGACCGAGATGGAGGCGATGCAGATGGCGCAGATGCTCGTGCTGCCGTCGATCTTCCTGTCCGGCTACATCTTTCCGATCAAGGGCATGCCGTTCGTGCTCCAGGCGGTCGGCCAGATCCTGCCGGCGACCCACATGGTCGCGGTGATGCGCGGCATCGTGCTGCGCGACGCCGGCCCCGGCGAGCTCGTCGGTCACGTGCTCGCGCTGGTCGTGTTCGCGATCGTCCTGGTGTGGGCGAGCGTCCGCCGCGTCAGCAAGATGACGGTGTGACGGCTCAGAAGTTGCCGAACACGCTGAGGCCCGGGTCGCCGTGGATCACCGTCGGGCTCACGTGTACCTTGGTGTCGAGCCTCGCCGTGCGGGTGACGACCCGGTGCGACGACGGCTGCAGGACGCCGTCGAGCATCCCGATGATCCCGGCGGCCTGGAACACGCCATCGGCGATGAGCAGCACCTTGGCCGTGGTCTCGTGGTCGCAGCTCGACTTGAGGATGTCACACGAGCCCCGATCGTTGAGCGCCAGCCACGGACCGGCCACCGGGACGTAGAGCCGATCGTTGCCGCGATCGTTGCTGCTCGACGCGGCCACGATCACCGACGTGCCGTAGCTCGCCGCAAAGACCAGCGCGCCGGTCGTGAAGACCGGTGCGTTGTACGAATCGGTGACTTCCTGATACTGCGGTTCGGTGGTGTAGCTGATCGGGGCGGGGGTCGGGGCAGGGTTGACGATCACGGTGGGCTCCGGCGGGGCCGGCGGCGGGGCCGGCGGCGTCAGCGTGTCGGGATCCGGCTGCGCGAAGGCAGCCGCGGGGATCAAGAGCGCACCGATCACAATGAGGCGGATCTTCATAAGCTTCCTCGCTGGTAAGGGTATTGGCCAGGAAGATTGCAAGAGTCTCGCCGGTTCGATGGCTGGCGGACGGCGAGGCTAGGGCGCTGCGAGCCGAGCGCGGACGTCACGGTGTCTCGGTGTCGCCCGATACGCCGGCGCTCCGGCGCTCCGGCGCGCGCCGCCCGCGGTCGCGGGACG
>JAUKWE010041376.1:0-27553 GCA_032356425.1 Cumathamnion decipiens | reverse complement strand
CGCCGCCGCCGGGCCGCCCGCCGGGAGGCGGCCACGAACGCGCGGTCGTCTTCCCCGAGGCTGGCCGGGTCGAGCGCGGTCGCCTCATGGAGCCGCCTGCCCTGCCACGTCGCGTCACCGCGCCGGCCGAGCCGCACCCACTCGGCGGCGGCGGCGGCGAGCCGCTCCCGCGTGGCGCGGCCGGCGGTGTCGGCGTCGAGCCATTGCCGCAGCGTGCCCCAGCCGGTGAGCAGGCACTCGTGCGCGAGCTCGTACACCGGCTCCGGCTCGCCATCGCGGACGACGATGAGCCGGCCCTTGACCAGGACGTCGAGCGCGGTGCGCGCGGCCGCGCCGAGCGCCAGCTCGTGGGCGGCGCGCGGCGCGCGCGTGCCCATCGCGGTCGCCAGCCCGAGCAGGATGCTGCGCGCGTGGCCGCGGTCGGCGGCGGTCATCCCGCCGATCACGACGTCGGCGTGGCGCGACAGCGCGCCGGCGACGCCGCCCATCGCGATGACCGCGCGCTGCGTGATGAGGTCGTGCGCGCGGTCCCGCGCCTCCCAGAGATCGGCGAGCGCGAACGACAGGAGCGGCAGCCCGCCGCTGCCGGCCTGCGCGGTCGCCGCGATCAGGTCGTCGACGATGGCGTCGGACTCGAACCGCGCGCCGGCGGTGGCGGCCGGGCCGACGATGACGTCGCGCAGCCGCTCCGGCGGCAGCGGGCGCAGGAAGTAGAGCAGGCGCGACAGATCGCCGCCGAGGCCCGGCAGCGTCGAGATCCGCGCGAGGAAGTCGGCGCGCGCGGTGGCGAGCAGGCGGAGCCCGGGGACGCCGTCGGCGAGCGCCGCGAGCCCGGCGTCGAGCGCGGCGACCTCGCCGGGATCGCCGAGCGTGATCAGCTCCTCGAGCTGATCGACGAACACGATCAGCCCGCGATCGCCCGCGTACCGGCGCAGCTCGCGCGCCAGGAGCGCGGGGGTCTCGCGCAGCCGCGAGACCAGCGCCGGATCGCCGAGCGCGGACGCCAGCGCGCCGAGCGGGTAGCGGCCGGGGACGAGCGCGAGCGCCTGCCACGCACCACCCAGCTCGCCGTCGAGCACCGCGGGCACGACCCCGGCGCGGCACAGCGACGACTTGCCGACGCCCGAGTCGCCGGTCACCAGCACGATCGGCTCGGAGCGCAGGCGCTCGACCACGGCGTCGATCTCGGAGCGGCGGCCGAAGAACATGCCGCGATGGGTCGCCTCGAACGGCAGCAGGCCGCGGTACGGGGCCTCGCCGGCCCGTGCGGCATGGCGGCGCGATGCCTGCAAGCGCTCGAGCGCCTCGCGCAGCTCGTCGCCATCGGCGAACCGGGCCTGTCGATCGAGGCGCAGGCAGCGCGCGACGACGTCGGCGAGCGCGGGATCGACCTGGGGGGCGCGGTCGCGCAGCGCGGGGGCCTCGCCCGTCGTGACCCGCGCGGCCAGCGCGGCCGGGGCGACGTCGCCGAACGGCGGCGCACCGGCGAGCAGCTCGAACAGCACCGCGCCGAGCGAGTAGACGTCGGCGCGGCGGCTCGGGGCCTCGCCGCGCCAGACTTCAGGCGCCATGTAGTCGGGCGTCCCGGCCGGCGCGTGGACCGTGCTCGCGCCCTCGGCGGCGATCCGCGCCAGCCCGAAGTCGATGAGCTTGGCGACGCCGTCGGGATCGATCATCACGTTGCCCGGCTTGAGATCGCAGTGGACCACGTTGCGGCGGTGCGCCGCGGCGAGCCCGCGCGCGAGGCCTATCGCGATATCGAGCGCGGCCTGCCACGGCATCGGCTTGTCGAGCCTGGCCAGCGACGTGCCGCGGACCAGCTCGGTCACGAGGTAGGGCCGATCACCGAGCGCGCCGACCCGGTAGATGCCGACGACGTTCGGGTGGTGGATCTGGGCGACCGCGCGGGCCTCGAGCAGGAGCCGCTGGCGGGCGCCGACATCGAGGTTTGCGAGGAACTTGATCGCGACCGGCCGGGCGAGCATCGTATCCTCGGCGACGTAGACGCGCCCCGTCGCGCCCCGGCCGAGCTCGCGCCCGATCACGTAGTCATCGAACTCCTCCGGTAGATCGATCTCGTTCGCCGTAGGAGGTGAAGATAGCACCGCGACCCGCGCGCGCCCGGCCGGAGTAACGTTCGTGGTCCCTGTTACGCGCATGACCTGCGTTGGGGCCTGATGCCGCAGAGGGTTTGCTGTGCGTCCGGGGATCTCCAGCCCGTTGCTCCGGTCACGCGGGGTCGGTCGAGGTCTTGTGCGGCCGCGCCGCTGCACCGGCTGCCGTGGGAATCGTGAAGTAGAAGGTGGTTCCGCGCCCCGGCGTGCTCTCGACCCAGATCCGACCGCCATGAGCCTCGACGATGCCCTTGCAGATCGGGAGCCCGAGGCCCGCGCCGCGGCGCTCGGCCCGCTCGGCTTGCCAGAACCGCTCGAAGACGTGGGGCAGGTTCTGCGGGGGAATCCCGGCACCCGTGTCCGCGACCGAAAACACGATCTGCCCGGGGCGCCCGGCGGCCGCGATGGTGATGCACCCGCCCTTCGGGGTGAACTTGATCGCATTCCCGATCAGGTTCTCGAGCACTTGCAGCAGCCGGTGGCGATCCGCCCAGATCACGGGAAGCTCCTCGTCGAGCTCGTACCGGAGCTCGAGCGATGCCGCGGACGCTGCCAGCCGCTGAGCCTCCAGCTCCTCGACGACGATGGGCCTCGAGGCCAGCGCGCTGCAGGACAGGGCCATCACCCCCGCCTCGATGCGGGTGACCTCGAGGAGGTCTTCGATGAGGCGATTGGCACGTTCGACCGAGCGCAAGATGGTCGCCACGTGGTTCTGGCCTTCTGCTACCCCGGCCCTGGCGAGCTTGCGCGTGAGCAGCTGTGCGGCGAGGGAGATCGTATTCAGCGGGGCCCTGACGTCGTGGGCGACGATGCCCAGCATGTCGTCGCGCGCCTGGGTCGCGCGCTGCGCGGCGGCATACAGCCGTGCGTTCTCGATGGCCAGCGCGGCCCGGCGGGCGAGCTCGGTCATGAGCCCGAGCTCGTGGGCGCCGTACCGATGGGGACGAGACGATGCCAGGATGAGGACACCCAGCACGCGGTCGGCCGACAGCAAGGGCACCACCAAGACCGATCTCGGCGCGAGCTCCCGGAGCGCGCGGAGGTGACCTTCGTCCTGCGCCCTCGCCTCCAGGAACTCCGGGCTGAGGTCGTCGAACACCTGTGCCTGCCTCTGCTCGATGGCCGACCCGGCGAGGTAGCCGGTGTCGAGCGAGAGCCGGGCCAGCGTCTCGCAGGCCGCCGCCTTGGTGGGATCGGCATGCGCTACGGTCAGCCGGCGGACCCTGGCATCCTCCTCGATCATGTCGACGATGCACAGTTCCTTGGTGTAGCGCACGACCAGCTCGGCGATGGTCTTGAGTGTCTGTTTGTAGTTCAGGGAGCGGGCGAGGACCGCCCCGGCCTCGGCAAGGACCGCCTGCTCCAGCTCGACGCGCGTACGCTCCGTGATGTCCCGGAGGACAACCGTGAGGAGGGACTTGCTCCCGGCACCTAGCTTCGAGATCGAGGCCTCCGCCGGGAACTCGTCGCCGTTCTTCCGGACGCCGACGATCGTCGCGTGGCGCGCTCCCATCCGACGGGACATGGCGTGCCCGGCGGCGAACGCCGCGACGTGCTGACGGTGCGTCGCCTGCATCTGTTGCGGGAGCAGCATGCCGAGGTCGCGGCCGATCACCTCGGCCTTCTCGTAGCCGAAGATCTTCTCGGCCCCCTCGTTGAAGATGGTGATCCGCTGGTCGTCGTCGACGCTGATGAACGCATCTGCCGAGATGGCGATGATCCCCGAGAACCGTGCTTCCGAATCCTTGACCGCGAGGGCCGCTCGCTTGATCTCGGAGATGTCGGTGACGAGGACGAAGAAGCCACGCACGATGCCATCCGCGATGTCGGGGATGTAGCTGGCAAGGCTGTGCCGCGGAGGACCGCCGCCCGGATCGGGGATCTCGCGCTCGAACTCCTGGGGCTCGCCGCGCAGCGCGCCTTCGATGTACGGCACGTTGAGCGGGTAGATCGGCCCCAGCAGCTCGCTGAGGGACGTGCCGATCAGGCTCTCGGGGGAGACTCCAAACCATTGCTTGTACGCGTGGTTGGCGAACCGGCACCGCTGGGCCGAGTCCCAGTAGGCGACCATCGCGGGAATCTTGTCGACGGCGCTCCGCAGCAGTGTGCCGTCGTCACTACATACCTCCTCCGGGCAGTCAGACGACACATGCAATTGTAACGACCGGGCGGAGGTCTTGGCAAGCGCGGCGATTGGCGCCCGCCCGCAATGTTTGCGCCCTACCCGCCGATCCGCAGGTCTTGCGCGATCCCACCGAGCACCAGCCCATCGCCGGGATCTCGGGTAGCAACGGCAGCGGCGGCGGCAGCTATCTGTGCACCGCGGGCGTCGGCTCCGACGGGCCGCGGCACGCCGAACGGAAACGGCGGCGTTCTGGTCATCGCAGCGCGATAGGCGGCGTGCCGCGCTGGTCGGTTGCGATCGGGCGCGTGACACGCCGCGGACCAGCCCGGTCCCGAGCTACGGGCGCGCATCGAGCGCTAGCCAGCAGCCGCGCCCCTCGAAGCGCGGCAGCTGGTCTACGATGAACCATGCAGCGGATGTTGCTGACCTGGTCCGATCGCGGCATCGATGGACCGGCGCCGGCACATCAGGCGAAGCGGCCGGCCTCGGATCGCGGCCCCGTGCTGCGGCTGCTCGACGAGACCGCGCGCCGCGACGCGTACCATCGCGCCGTGGTGCTGACCGTGCCCGCCGGCCTGGCGCGGGCCCACGCCCTGGCCGGCGACATGAAGGCCCAGGTCGGCGCCGTCGAGGTGCGGGTGGTCGCCGTCGAGGATCCCTCCGACCACGCCGCGCTGTTCGCCGCGCTGGGCCCGCTCGTCGCCGATCTCGAGCGCGGCGAGCGCGCGCACGTCGACGTGCTGCTGTCGTCGGGTACGCCCCAGGCCCAGACGCTGTGGGTGATCCTCGTCCAGGCCAGGATGCTGCGCGCGCGCATGCTGCAGGTGATCCCCGCGGCGTTCGTGCCCCACCCGCACCCGCGCGCGATCCGCGAGGTCTCGCTCGACATCTCCGGGTTTCCCGAGATCCGGGTGCTGCGCGAGGAGGTCACCCGCCTGCGCGCCGAGGTCCGGGCGCGCAGCTCGAAGCTGGTCGCCGGCAGCGAGGCGATGCGCACGCTCCTCGATCGGGTGATCCGCGTCGCGCAGAGCGAGCTGCCAGTGCTGGTGCTGGGCGAGACCGGCGCGGGGAAGGAGCTGGTGGCGCGCGCGATCCACGACGGCAGCGCCCGCGCGGATGGCCCGTTCATCGCCGAGAACTGCGGCGCGATCGCCGACGGCATGCTCGCCAGCGAGCTGTTCGGGCACGAGGCCGCGGCGTTCACCGGCGCGGCGGGGCGGCACCGCGGCCTGTTCGAGCAGGCGTCGGGCGGCACGATCTTCCTCGACGAGGTCGGCGAGCTGCCGGCGCAGGTCCAGGCGATGCTGCTCCGCGTGCTGCAGGAGCGCACGGTGCGCCGGGTCGGCGGCGAGCAGGCCATCGCCGTCGACGTCCGCGTGGTCGCGGCGACCCACCGCGATCTCGCGCAGATGGTGCAGGGCGGCCGGTTTCGCGAAGATCTCTACTACCGGCTGCGCGGCGCGACCCTCACCGTGCCGCCGCTGCGCGAGCGGATCAGCGACCTGCCGGCGATGATCGAGGCGTTCCTGCGCGAGGCGACGATCCGCGGCCGGGCGCGCACGCTGCCGGTGACGCCCGAGGCGATGCGCCTGCTCGCCGCCTACGCGTGGCCGGGCAACGTCCGCGAGCTGCGCAGCGAGGTCCACCGCTGGGCGGTGTTCTGCGACGACGAGGTCACCCCCGCCGACCTCGCCCCCGAGATCCGCCGGGGCGCCGCGGTGCGCGTGACGCAACGCGCGGCTCCCGTCCAGGCCGGCGTGACGACGCTCGCCGCCGCCGTGCAGGACGCCGAGCACGCGGCGATCGCCGCGGCGCTCGCCGCGCACGCCGGCAACCTGTCGCAGACCGCCCGGTCGCTCGGGATCGAGCGCAACACGCTCAAGCGCAAGCTCGGCAAGCTCGGCCTGCCGCCGTCCCGCCGGAACGGGTGATTGTTCGAACGGGACGATCCGCCCGGCTGCGATCCATAGGAGGAGCCTGTGCGGGATGGCCTTGATTCCCGGGTATCCCAGTGAACCTGGTACCCACCTGGCCGGTGGTGACATGCCGGCCGCGCCGACGTGGGCTTGACGCGGTTCTAGCTAGCGCGGAACCTCCGGCGAACCTATCGCGCACGCCGCCGCCGGCACTACTCCGGATCGCGGCGGTACCCGACGGACAGCGAGCGCAGCTCGGGCTCCCGCGCGCCCTGGCTCGTCAGATCGACCCGGAGCTGCAGGTAGCGCGCCGGAGCGATGCCGACCGGCGCTGGCGGCGCGACGGCGGACGACCACCTCGCGTCGCTGCAATCCGCTTGCCGGCACGTGCCGACCCGGAGCTCGATCGCCGCGCCGGCAGGCAGCCGCGCATCCCAGGTGACGGCGTCGATCGCGAACACGTCGGTCTGGCCGTCGAGCACCGGCGAGGTCCACGACGCGGCCCGCGCGACCTGGTCGGGACCACCCGTGGTATGCAGGGTGAGCTTCGCGCTCGTGAGCGTGCTGTCGCCGCCCCCGGCGACGAGATCGTAGACGTGCAGCTTCCAGGTGCCGTTCGCAGGGCCGCCCAGCAGCGTGCCCAGGGGGGCCGTGGCGCCCGGCGAGATCGTGAACTGGACGATGCCATCGCCATCGCCACCCCCGCTGTCGCGGATCATCACGCGCGCGCCCGGGGTGCCGGGAGCCTCGAGCTCGACCTGGAGCTGATCCCAGTGCAGCGTGGTCACCTCGTAGGTGACGTCGATCGACGCCACGGTCTCGCCCGGGTAGCCCCGGATCGTCATCGCCGCGGTCCCGGGTTGTCCTGCCCCGCCGTTGTCGGCGATGGTGTGCCGGACGCTGTCGCCGCCGAACACCAGCCGGTCATCGGCCGGCTCGACGGGGCGCAGCCGATCGCGCGGGACCTCCCGGGGGCCGGCAAAGTCCGGTCCGCCGAGCTGGACGTGCAGGTTCTGTCCGCCGCCGATCTGGTTGTAGTCGACGCTCAGGTCATTCCAGCCCGCGACCAGGTTGGCCGGCGCGGTCGCGATCGCGTTGCCGTCGCCGTCGTCGCGCCCCCAGTGACTCTCGCCGTGCCCGGCGCCGAGCCGGCCGCGACTACCATCGTCGCTGTGGATCGTGAGCGTGTAGACGCCCGGCTGTGCGATATAGACCTGCCCCAGGTAACGCGCCGACCAGTCCTGGGCCCCACCACCCTGCAGCGGCGTACCGAAGGTGGTCAGCGGTAACAGATCGCCCTCGTCGAAGTGCACGACCGGCGGCGCCGCGCCCTGGCCACCGCCGAGGAGCTGGCGGCCGAACACCGTGCGCAACGTCCCGCCGAGCTCGCTGGTCGGCGCACGCAGCCGATCGCGGGTCCACGGCAGCTGCGCCGCGCCGGCGTCGCTGTGCGTGAAGGTGAAGCTGCCGCTGTGGTCGCCGTCGGCAAAGCCGATCCGGATCGGGTACCAGCCGGTGTCCGGCGTCGGGACCGAGACGCTGACGCCGCTCTCCATCACCGGCAGGTAGGCCGTCGTCCCAGGCCGTGCCAGCGCGATGAAGGCGACGTCATTGGCATCGAGCGCGAACACCTCCGTCGAGCTGGCCTCGAGCCAGACCTCGCCTTCCAGCCAGACGGTCAGCATGGCCTTGTCCGTGATGCCCAGGTAGTCGAGGACGTCCGTGCTCGCGAGACGCTCGCCACGCCACAGCCCGGCGCCGGACGGGACCCCGCCGTCGAGCTTCGCCCAGCTCGTGTCACCGTGATGCCACAGCTTCCTGCCCTGCAGGCCATGCGCGACGAGCCCGCCGTAGGTGTACGCATGGGGCGTCAGCGACCCGCGCGGTTCGATCGTCATGTCCTGGACGGCGTACCCCGGCGCCCCGAAGTCCGCGGCGGAGTCAAAGGTCCACATCCCCGAATGACCATCACCACTGCCTCTGCCGCCTTGACAGATCAGCTGTGTACTGCAGGTCATCCCGCTCGGACACTCCCCGTCCGGGCCGCACGCCGGATGGTGGTAGTTCGGGGCAAAGCAGGCAGGGAGGAGCAGGACAACCCAGCTCGCGCCGATCACGACCGCGCTCCGATGATAGGCATTGCCTCTGACCATCTCGACCTCGACGGCACCGTACGCGATCTCCCGAGGGCTGGCGATGGTGAGGACTCCCTCGGCACCGCGCGCATGCGCTCGTGCTGGCAAGCGCGTCGACGCGATGCGACTCGCCGCGGTTCCCTGGAGAACCACCTCACCTGCGGCCCCGAGGGCCCAGGCCGGCAGCACCTCACCGAGGCAGGAGAGCCCATGCCGGCCGGCCCGCCGCAGTACGAGCACGGCGGCGCCGGGGTGCGCGCGCAGCGCCGGGCCTCGCGCTAGCGACGAACCACGATCGACTGGCAGGTCAGCGAGCCATCGGCCTTGCGCACCTCGGAGACCGGCACCGGGTGCACCGTGAAGCCGGCGGCGGCGAGCGCCTCGTGGGTGCGGGGATAGCCGGCGGCGGCGATCACGTGCCCGCCGACCGCGACCGCGTTGGCGGCGTAGGTCTCGGCGGCCGGTACCCACACGATCGCGGCGTCGAACGTGGCGGCCGGGACCGACTGCTCGGCCAGGAGCACCCGATCGTCCCCGAGCGGCGAGCACACGCACTTGAGATGGAGCACCCCGGGCGGCAGGTCGACCGCGACCACGCGCAGGCCGAGCACGCCGAGCGCGGCGATGCCGGCGGCGTTGCTGCGCGCCGAGCGCCCGACGTAGAGCGTGTCGCCGAGCCGCAGGCAGTCGCCGCCGTCGAGCGTCGCCGGCTCGGTCATCTCCACGAGGTCGAGCCAGCGGGCGAGCGCCGCGGCGACCGCCGCCGTCTCCGCACGCCGCGACGGCGCGCCCGGCCGCGTGATGAGCGCGCGATCTCCGACCACGACCGCGGTGTCCTCGACGAAGCAGCCGTCGGGGCAGGCCTCGTCGCCCGGCAGCGCCTCGATCGCCACCCCGCACGCGGCGAGCGCCGCGCAGTACGCCGCATGCTGGGCGCGGGCCAGCGCTACATCGATCGGCGGATCGGGCGGGATCGCCGAGAGCGCCTGCGCGAAGCTCGCCGGGATCGATCGCGTGATCGCGTGGAACATCCGGTGAGCCTATCGCGCACGCCGCCGCCGGCACTACTCCGGATCGCGGCGGTACGTGACCGACAGCGCGCGCAGCTCGGGTTCCCGCGCGCCCCTCCGTCGCGAACGGAGCGCGCGCCGGCCTCGACGTAGTACGTTCACGCGATGCGGACGATGATCGCGATCGTGGTCGTGACGATGCTCGGGTGCAGCAAGCCCCAGGACGCGGGCGACAAGCCAGCACCGGCGAGCGCGGGAGCCCCCGCCGCGGCGGGCAGCGCCGGTACCGGCAGCGGCGGATCGACCACGACCGCGGGCTCGGGGAGCGGCGGATCGGCGAGCCGCGCCCCCGCGGTCACCGCCGGCGCTGGGTCGGCGGCCGATCCGGCGCCGGCCAAATCCGACGCCGCGCCGCCGCAGGACGCCGGCGTCCCGGGCAAGCTGCTGGGCAAGACCGTCATGTCGAAGGAGACGATCGGCGGGCTCAAGATCGGAGCGAGCGCGAAGGACGTCATCGCGCTGCTCGGTAAGCCACGAAAAAAGACCAAGCCTGAATCCTCGGAGGCTACCGGCGACGTGACCAGCGCATGGTCGTGGCCGGGCATCGGGCTCTCGATGGTCAAGGCGCGGCACGGGTTCGAGGTCCAGTCGATCGAGATCAAGGCACCGAGCACGTTCGCGACGAGCCGCGGCATCGCGATCGGGAGCTCGAAGGCCGACGTCGAGAACAGCTATCAGCGCTCGACCGAGGGCTCCGGCGACGATCCGAACAGCTATCTCGTCGGCTCGCCCTACGGTGGCGAGCTGTTCACCTTCAAGAACGGCAAGATCATCGAGATCTTCCTTGGCCAGATGGCCGAGTGATGTCGCACCCATCACCGCGTCGGTGAGGCGCACACCAGGAGCTGCACCGTTAGCGAGCCCCGATGAGCTTAGCGGCGGCGAGCACGAAGACCTGCGCGTTGTGCGTGTCCCGCTCGCCACGCCACTGGCATGTGCCGAAACCGCACTGCTCAGGATGCTCGCAGTTCCCGCTCGCGTGAACTTCTGTCCTGTATCGTAATCCGCGCGATGGCGATTTTCCTGCAGGTTGACCACGGCTTCGCAGACCGCGGCAAGCTCACTGGACACAGGAAACTGCAAGAAGGGTCTTAGCCCGCGTATCCCGCTGGGCCCGTGATAAGCTTCCCCGATGGCCTGGGCTGCAGAGCGAAGATTCTTGTGGTCGAAGCTTCGGGCGACCGCCGGTCGCAGCTGCGCCCTGCGGACGAGAAGCGACGCGCCGTCCTCGACGATCAGATGAAAGAGCGAGTAGTACGCTGTCGAGATCGCGCGCCGCAGAGACGCTTGCCGAGGCCGTCCCGCATCCCGCACCGCGAGATGGGTCGCCTGTTCCAGAAGATCCTCTGCGAGGCTCACGCCGTCTTGTGCTTCGGCTGTCGGAGCTCTGACTCGGCGACGAAATCGACGTACGCAAAGCCCGGACCTTGCATCGCTGCCCGGCGGCGGAGCTCGCTGGAGATCTGCAATACGCGCTCACCCAGCTCCTTGGAGGGAGACATGAGTCGTGGATCATCCTTCATGACCACACGAAAGAACAGCGAATCGATCCCGTCGTGATCGGGGGAGAAGCTGACCATGATCCGGGACACCAGCTTGCCCAGCGGGGGCGGGATCGGCTTCACCAGTTTGTCCATGGCGCCCCTGGTCAGCACATAACTCACCGGGAGAGCATAGCAGAGCAGGCCGTCGGGGGCGCCGGTGGACGGCGCGCTCGCGGAGATCCGAGTAAACTCGTGGATCTAGACCGCCACGTCCCAGCGCTCACCCACGGGTGCGGGGCGCGCGTCGGCTGCCCTCAGCGAGTCAGCGCGCTCGGATCTCGCCCTGATTGGATCCGTCCAAGCCGCCGCTGAAGCTCGTGGTCCTTGGACCTTCGCAAGCTCGTTCTCAACGGTGGTCGCGCTGGACGGCGGACCTGGTGGCCGTCGTGCTCGCGGTGGTGGCGGACCTAGCCCGGATTATTCACGGGTAGCAGGATCTCGTCGAGAGCTCGCCGACAGGGTGTCGGAGGGCTTGATAGGTTTCCCGACGCATGGCCGGCGAGCGTGCACGACAGCGACGACTGGAACAGAAGGCGCGGCGACCGCGAAAGGCGGCGCGGTACCCCATCGAGCTGCTCCATGGCCTTGTCTCGAGCATCTCCGAGAACGAGATCACGGAGGTATTGAAGCGTGAGCTTGATCCTTCGATCGATGCTCTGGGCTTTGTTCCCTGACCGCGCGCAAGGAGCGGCTGTTCGCCGAGAACACGCGGTTCATCTTCGCCGTGCGCACGCAGCAGACAGGGGAACGCGTCTACGTGATGCGGCGAGCGGGCTGGCCCGCTACCATCGTCGAGCGGAATGTCAGGATGTGCTGCGTAGCACACAGGTTGCATGGTGCCGACCGCATGGCCGCTGCGCAGATCGAGTTCCCGTTCTCAGGTACGCGCAAGGTGCGAGCTGTCCTCGACGCCGATCCGATCTCGTCGGACGGCGGTGCGCTCTTGCTGCGTCAAGTAGACCGACGGCTTGGCCTGTTGGATTCCCTGGCGGACGTGCTGCCCGATCCACGCGACCCTCGGTACATCGAGCACACGCTGGTCGAGTTGCTCCAGCAGCGTGTCTACGGAATCGCGCTCGGCTACGAGGACTGTAATGACGCGACCACGCTGCGTCGCGATCCGGTCCTCAAGACGTGCTGTGGCCGTGATCCCTTCTCTGACGACAACCTCGCCAGCCAACCCACGCTGAGCCGGCTCGAGAACGAGGCCGGGCCCAAGAGCTGCTACCTGCTTGGGCGGGCGATCCTCGAGTCGTACTTCGTGCGCCACCCCAAGCGTCCCAAGCGGCTCATCCTCGACCTCGACACGACCGCGGATCCGACCCATGGCCAGCAGGAATTCTCGGCGTTCCATGCGTTCTACGACGAGCACATCTACCTGCCGCTGCTGATCTACGACCAGGACGGCGACCTGGTGACCGCGGTGCTGCAACCGGGCAAGCCGCAAGGAGTGGTCGGAGTGGTCGCAGTCTTGCAGCGCATTGTCGCGCGCGTCCGCACGCAGTGGCCGCGGGTGCCCATCCTCATCCGTGGTGACAGCGGCTTCGCATCACCCGACCTATACGTGGCCTGCAAGGATCTCGAGGTCGATTTTCTCTTGGGTCTGGGCCCGAACAGCCGCCTCACGAAGATCGCTGCCCCGCTCCAGGAGAAGGCCAAGCGACGATTTCTCCGCACCAACGAGAAGGCACGCCTGTTCACCTCGACGCGATATCGCGCACGTCGTCACTGGCCACGGGCGTATCGCGTCCTGATCAAGGCGGAGCACCAGTCCATCGGTGCCAACGTCCGCTTCGTGGTGACGACGCTCCAAGGTCGCGCGCAAGCGCTCTACGATGAGTGCTACGTCGAGCGCGCCGAGGCATGTGAGAACTCGATCAAGGATCTCAAGAACGTCCTGAAAGCGGACCGGCTGAGCTGCCATCGGTTCTGGGCGAACCAATTTCGGCTGTTGCTCCACAGCGCGGCCTACGTGCTCATGTTCGAGCTTCGCCGCGCCGCTCACGGCACCGAGTTGGAGCAAGTCCAGATGGATACGCTTCGCCTTCGGCTCCTCAAGATCGGCGTGCAGGTGGCGAGCACCGCGCGTCGAATCTGGTTTCACCTGAGCTCGAGCCACCCCTGGCAAGCGGTGTGGTCGCTGATCGCGCGACGCCTCGTTCAGGGCCCGGGTAGCTGACGCTCCTCTGGAGGCGGACGGATTAGGGTGGCGGCCCGCAGCGCAGTTGCGGTGGGCATCGTTGTGCCCACAGGTTGCTGTCACGTCGGATAGACGCGATTTCGTGCGTCATCGGCCGCCATCGGACAGGCCATCGATCACCTGAACGCAACTTTTCCAGCCACGCTGACGCACACTAACCGCTCGGGCTGAACTCGGTACTGCTGGTACCGATCACCTGCAACGGATGAATAATCCGGGCTAGCCTGCTTTCTGATCGAGCAGCGGAACGATCGTTGGATGAACGCTGAACGGCGACGCCCGGTGCGGGTACTCCAGCACTCGTCGCGTCGCCAGCAGCGCGAGATCGTCGTCTGTCGTCCAGGCGAAGCCACCACTGGTTCGCAGATGCCTGAGGGTATCGATCTCGGGCTGGTGCAGGCCAATCATGAGTGATCTGCCAAAGGCATCGGCGGCCGCCTGCACGTGGCCGATCTCGATGGTTTCGGATCCACGCAGGTACGCTTCGTCTCCGGCGGCCTTCGCCAGCGAGATCAAGTCGCGCAAGACGCCACCCGAGGCAGCGACCAGCGCGAGGGCTTCTCGGTCGGGCAACATGCTTGGTTCCGCGCGAGCACGAAGTACGTGAAACAAGAACGCTCGCCCCCCAGGGTCCTGTTCGACATCCACGGGACCCTGCAAGTGAAGCTTGTCGAACCGGTCGGCTTCGAGGCGCCCGAAGCCCTCCAGCGACCGGATCGGTCCGATCAACACGACGCCAATGTGGCAGCGCCTGAGCGCCGCGACATCCTGGTCGATCAGCTGCGTGAATGCGGAGCGGTTGGTCGTGCGATCGAGGGAATCGAACAGCACGACGAAGTGACGTCCGGCGTTGCGCTCGATCTCCGCGAAGTGGGCAAGGTGCTCGACCTGCATCGAAGGGATCTCATGCCACTCTGGTTGTGGTGGAGTCACCGCTCCTGCGACCTCAAAGCCTTCATCGTCCGGCTCTTCGTACTCTTCTGGGTGAAGTCGGTAACCGTTCGCCCACTTCGTAAACGACTGGCGTGCGCGGTGGTCGAGCCAGGGTTGGGCATCCAGGAGCGCCAGGCCAGCGAGCGCGACCAGACAGCCGGGCTTCAGCTTCACCAGATCCTGTTTTGGCTCACGTCGATATACACGGCGCGCATATCAGGAAGGGCGTTGAGCGCCTGCGTTGCGACAAGGAGCTGGGTGGACTTCCCCGACCCGATGCTTCCGACCACCAGGTGCCGCGAGCTTGGATCGATCTCGAGGTGGCCGACGATCAAGTCCGAGATCGCGTTCGGCGGGTGTACATAGAGCTTCTGCTCGATCGCGAGCGCCGGATCGGCGGCCGCTGCCACGCGCGTCATGTACTGCTTGAAGCGTTCTCGCCGGGTCATGGATCCTCGACCGTTTCGTTCCAAGGATAGATCAGCATGGCCCGACATGGGAGCCTTGACGCTCTGGTAGCGCGCCGCGCCAGCAGCGCCCGCGCCGCTCGTACCTCGCCGCCATGGCATTGACCGGTGGGTGAACAAGCTGGCCTCGTGGCGACGTCAACGCGCCGCGCAGCGACGCGGGCTGGGTCTCCGCCCGAGATAAATTGCACGGCCGGGTGGTGGGTCGTCGGTCGGTCGTGGAGATGGCACCACCGGTCATCGTGATACGGCGGTCGACGGACGAGGGCGGGGCCCAGCCCGCGACGCCAGCGCGCGTGCCGGCGTTCTCCCGCACGCCACCACTAGCGCTCCGGCTCCGGATCGCGGTCGCCGCCGATCCAACCTCTGCGGCGAAACCACAGCAAGATGCCGGCCACGACCAGGATCATGAAGCCGATCGCCGCCGGATAGCCCCAGGCCCACTCGAGCTCCGGCATGTGCTTGAAGTTCATGCCGTACAGCCCGACGATGAAGGTCAGCGGCAGCATCACCGTCGACATCAGGGTCAGCGTCTTCATGATCTCGTTCATCCGGTTCGACTGCACCGAGAGGTACGCGTCGAGCGCCGAGGTGACGAGATCGCGATAGCCCTCGGCGATGTCGTTGATCCGCAGGAAGTGGTCGTAGACGTCGCGGAAGAACGGCAGCGCCTCGGCGGGGATCTCGTCGAACTCGCCGCGCGACACCCGCAGCAGGATCTCGCGCTGGTGGATGCCCATCCGGCGCAGCTCCTGGAGCCGGCGCTTGAACGCGAGGATGCGCATCAGCACGGTCCGGCCGCGCGGCGTGCCGGCCTTGTCGAGCGTGTCGTCCTCGAGCTGCTCGATCTCGGTGTCGAGCTGGTCGATCACCGGCAGGTAGCCGTCGACCGCGCGGTCGAGCAGCGCGTGGGCCAGCCACGCGACGCCCTTGCCGAGCACGCGCGCCGAGTGATCGAGCTCGGTGCCGATGTCGTCGCTGACCAGGCCCGCCGGATCGTGGGTCACCAGCCAGGTCGGGCCGATCACGATGTCGAGCTCGACGGTCTGGAGCTTGTCGTGGTTGGCGGCGCCGATGCCGTGCACGATCAGGTAGAGGTACTCGTCGAAGTCGTCGATCTTGGGCCGCGAGCGCTCGGCCCAGATGTCCTCGATCGTGAGCGGGTGGAGCTTGAGGGCGTCGGCGAGCAGCGCGTTGGCGTCGGGCGTCTGGCGCTCGAGATCGATCCAGATGCGCTGGCCGCCGGCGAGCGCGGCGCGAATCTCGGCGGGGTCGGTCGTGGTCCGGAGCTTGTCACCCTCGAGGATACGCGCCTGCATGCGGCGGCACTGTATCAGCCGAACTGCACCGAGCGCCGGGTCATCGCCCCGCCCCACCAGAACCCGGTGATCGGGAACGTCACCGCGGCCTCGGCGCCCTGACCGGCTGCCCCGGCCGCCACGATCACCGGCACGAAGTGCTCGTGGGTCGGCAGGGCCTCGCGCACGCCCGGGGCGCGCCGCCGGTAATCGAGCAGCGCATCGACGTCGTGCCGCACGAGCACGTCGGCCGACCAGGCATCGAACTCGCGCGCCCACGCCGGCGTCTCGCGCAGCGCGAGCGCCCGCAGGTTGTGGGTGAGAAACCCGCTGCCGATCAGGAGCACGCCCTCGCCGCGCAGCGGCGCCAGCGCCTGCCCGAGCGCGAACAGCTCGGCCGGCGCCTGGCCCGGCAACGACAGCTGGAGCACCGGCAGCTCGGCCTCGGGATACATGCACATCAGCGGGATGTACGTGCCGTGATCGAGCCCGCGGGCCGGCTCGTCGAGGCAGGCGATCTTGGCCTGGGCGAGGAGGTCGCGAACCCGCTGCGCGACGTCGGGCGCGCCCGGCGCGGGGTACTGCAGGCGATAGAACTTCTCGGGGAAGCCGTAGAAGTCGTAGATCAGCGGCACCGGCGTGACCGCGCCGATCGCGAGCGGCCGCTCCTCCCAGTGCGCCGACACCACCACGATCGCCCGGGGCCGGGGCAACGCCTTGGCCCAGCCCGCGAGCTCCGCGATCCACCCCGGATCGTCGAGCAACGGGGGCGCGCCATGCGCTTGAAACAAGACGGGCAGGGTGGGGGGCATGAGGGGCATGGGCAGCGCCGGGTCGGCTCCACGTTCCATGGTGGACACCTCGCCGCGCCACGACAAGCCGGCGCCCTGGAACAGATTGTCAGGAGGGCGGAGGCTCGCCGCGGGCCTGGCGCACGATCTCGCGCAGCACCTTGGCCAGGGCGTGCGAATCCTGGCCCTTGCGCACCATCGGCCGGCCCCGCGCCACCACCGCGGCGTCCTGGCCCTCTTCATCGGCCAGGAACACGACCCGCTCGGCGAGCCACGGCTTGACCAGGATGATCCAGCGATAGAGGTCGGCCCCGTTGCCGTTGTCCATGTTCCAGTCGGCCACGATCGCGTCGAACTCCTCGCTCTGGAGCAGCAGGATCGCGCGATGGCCGCTGTCGACCTGCGAGACCGCATAGCCGGCCTCGGACAGGAGGTCGGCCATCACCCTCAAGAGCACGGGTTCATCGTCGGCGAGCAGCAGCGTGGGCCGGTCGTCGCCGTCGACCTCGAGCGCGACCTCGCGGGCGTCCGCGAGCTGCTGGCGGCGCTTGACCGCGGCCGTCGCGATGCGGATGACCTCCACCGGCCGCGCCATCGCCACCGCGAGGCAGCGCCCCGCGACCAGCCGGTCGAAGTCCGGCGGGGTCTCGGCGGCCAGGAACACGAAGCCGTCCCGCAGGTCGTAGCGCCGCTGGAGCGCCCAGCGATAGACCTCGCCCCCGATGGGGTGGGCCGCGTCCCAGGGCGCCACCACGAGCCCGAGGGGCCGGTCCCCCTCGAGCTGGGCCTGCGCGCCGAGCCCGGTGACGGCGGTGCTGACCTCGAAGCCGCTCGCCTCGAACAACCGGGTCAAGACATCGAGCGCTTCGCCGTCGTCGTGGATGACGAGCACAGTAGGACGGGCCAACGACAAGGTGGCGCACATTATAGCCGTGCTAGTGTTTCGTCATATGCGATGGATGCTTCCGCTCGGCGTGCTCGCCGGGTTTGCGGCCTGTCCGGCGGGTGGGACCTCCGGCAAGGCGCCGCAACCACCTCCTCCCCTGGCCCCCCTCCCGGGGCCGCCCGACCTCAAGGTCGACCTGCCCCCGATCCCCGCCAAGATCGACGTCACGACCAGCGCGCCGACCGACGGCACCGCGCCCGACAAGCGGTCGCCGATCCTCGACATCCTCAAGGCCGAGAACGAGCGCGAGATCGCCGCGCTCCGGCAGCAGAAGGAGCCGGCGCACTACCTGGCCTACCAGCTCGTCGAGCAGCGCATCGTCAACCTCGAGTCCGAGGGCGGCGCCCTCATCACCGACAGCGACGACACCGTGCGCAACCTCGACGTCGAGGTCCGCGTCGGCACGCCGGAGCTCGACAACTCGCGGGCGCTCGCCGACGACACCAACGGCCTCAACGCCCCGCTGACCCGCCGCGGCATCGTCCCGTTCGGCGACGACAAGCAGGCGCTGTCGAGCGCGCTCTGGCTCGAGACCGATCGGCGCTATCGCGAGGCGGTCAGCGCGCTGGGCTACGTCCGCCAGGACCAGTCGACGCTCAAGACCACCCGCGCCGTGGCGCCCGATTTCTCGCAGGGGACCCCGGAGGTCCACGTCGAGGCGCCGACCAGGCTCGAGTTCTCCAAGGCCACGTGGATCGAGCGCCTCAAGCGCTGCTCGGCCAAGGCGCTCAAGGGCCAGGCGACCCGCGGCACGTGCAACGTCGTGTTCCAGCAGAGCACCGCGTACGTCGTCAACAGCGAGGGCAGCCAGATCCAGACCTCGTGGACCAACGCGCAGCTCTCGGTCTCGGTCGGGGTCAAGGCCGACGACGGCATGAACCTGTCGCGGCTCGAGCAGCGGTTCGGCCGCACGCCCGCCGATCTGCCGCCCGACGCCGAGGTCGACAAGATGCTCGCCACCGTGACCGGCGATCTCAACGCCCTGCACGACGCGCCGCTCGCCGATCCGTACGTCGGCCCGACGATCCTCGAGGGCCGCGCCGCCGGCGTGTTCTTCCACGAGGTGTTCGGCCACCGGATCGAGGGCCATCGCCAGAAGGATCTGACCTCCGGCCAGACCTTCGCGTCGTACGTCGGCAAGGACATCGCGCCCGACTGGCTGTCGGTCTACGACGACCCGGAGATCGTCACGCTCAACGGCGTCCAGCTCAACGGGTTCTATCGCTTCGACGACGAGGCCGTGCGCGCCCGCCGGGTCAGCCTCATCGATCACGGCAGGCTGGTCGGGTTCCTGATGGGGCGCAACCCGATCCCCGGGTTCGGCCAGTCCAACGGCCACGGCCGGCGCTCGCCGGGCCTGCCGCCGGTGGCGCGCCAGGGTAACCTCGTCGTCGAGGTCGCCCGGAGCGTGTCGCGCGCCGAGCTCGAGAAGCTGTTGATCGAGGAGATCAAGAAGCAGCACCGGCCGTACGGCATGATCTTCACCGACATCAGCGGCGGCTTCACGAACACCTCGGCGTTCGCGCCGCAGGCGTTCAAGGTCAACCCGGTGATGGCCTACCGGCTGTACCCCGACGGCAAGCGCGAGCTGGTCCGCGGCATCGACATCAGCGGCACGCCGCTGGTCGCGCTGCAATCGATCCGCGCCGCGAGCCGCGAGATCGAGACGTTCAACGGCGTGTGCGGCGCGGAGAGCGGCTGGGTGCCGGTCTCGGCCTCGGCACCGTCGCTGCTCCTCGAGAAGATCGAGGTCGAGAAGGGCTTCGTCCCGCCCGATCGCCCCCCGCTGTTGCAACCTCCGGCGATTCGCCAATCGGAGCGGCCATGACACGTCTCCTGCCCCGGGCCTTCCGGACCTCCCCCACCCTCGCCGCCGCCCTGGGCGTGTTCGCCTGCGGTGCCTTGCTCCTGCCCGGCACCGCGCCCGCCGGCCCCGACAAGGACGCGCCCAAGGCCGCCGCCAAGGATGCCGCCAAGGCGACCGTCCCCCTCGGTTCGCCGTCGAAGGCGGTGACCACCGAGATCCTCGACGCCGTCGCCGAGGAGATGAACCGCGCGATGACCAGCCTCGAGATCCCGGGGGCGCCGAAGCCGTACCACATCGCCTACAAGATCACCGAGGTCGACGTCAACGACTGCGCCGCGAGCCTCGGGTTTCCGACGAGCAAGCGCAACCGCCACTTCGTCAACCTCGAGGCGCGGGTGCGCGTCGGGACGCCGGCGTTCGACAACGGCAACTTCGTGGTGCCCGGCGCCGACGAGCTCGACGCGGTCGGCACGATCAACCTGCCGCTCGAGGCGACCCCGCGGATCGCCCGCCGCGCCGCGTGGCTGGTCACCGACGCCGCCTACAAGGAGGCGCTGATCCAGCTGCGCGCCAAGATCGAGGCGCGCCGGTCCGGCGGCACCAAGGGCGACGTGCCGGGCTGGACGACCGAGAAGCCGGTCGTCAGCGAGGAGGCGGTGCTGGTCGCGCCGCTCGAGTCGCTCGACGATCTCGAGGCCCGCGCCAAGGCGTTGTCGGCGGTGTTCCGCGATCAACCCGCGATCCGCGACTCGCGCGTCGCCGTCACCAGCTACCTCGAGCGCCGCTGGTACCTCACCACCGAGGGCACGAGCGTCACCGACACCCGCCGCGCGAGCGGCGTCGTGATCGTCGCGAGCGGCCAGGCCGACGATGGCCAGGCGCTGCACCAGCACTTCCTGCGCTACGGCCACACCGCGGCCGATCTGCCGACCGAGGCCGAGCTCAAGGGCGAGGCCAGGAAGCTCGTCGACAACATCACCGCGCTCGCGAAGGCGCCGGTCATGGAGCACTACTCCGGGCCGGTGCTGTTCGAGGGCGAGGGCGCGGTGGGCCTCCTGCGCTCGACGCTCGCGCCGCACCTGGGCGGCACCCCGGTGCCCGAGGGCCTGAACCCGCAGGAAGCCAAGACGTTCGGCGGCGCGCTGACCGACAAGGTCAACCTCCGCGTGCTCGGGACAAACCTGTCGATCGCCGATGACCCGACCGCCCGGGACGGCGCCGGCAAGGCGCTGATCGGCGGCTACAAGATCGACGATGAAGGCGTGGCCGCCCAGCGCGTCGACGTGATCAAGGATGGCGTGCTGAAGACGCTCCTGACCTCGCGCACGCCGTCGGCCAAGAACCAGACCTCGAACGGCCACGCCCGCCGGACCGCCGAGGGTGGCGCGTTCCACGCCAGCGCGACCAACCTGTTCGTCACCGGCAAGGGCGCGATCCCGCGCAAGGCCCTCGAGCAACGGCTCGTCGCCGCCGCGGCCGGCGAGGGCCTGAAGTACGGCGTCGTGATCCGCCGGTTCGACGACGCCGCGATCACCGCCGCCCCGGAGTTCTCGCGGCGCGAGCTCGTCGCGATGATCAAGAGCACCGATCAGCAGCTGCCGCCGCCGGCGATCCTCGCCTACAAGGTCTATCCCAACGGCAAGGAGGAGCTGGTGCGCGGCGTCCAGCTCGCCGAGGTCCCGATCCGCGCCTGGAAGGACGTGCTCGGCGTCTCGAAGGAGCTGACCGCGTACAACTTCCTCGCCGCGAACGAGAGCCAGCTCGCGCTGCGGCTCACCGGCGGCACCGACGATGGCTTCGTGCCGTCGGGCGGCATCGAGAGCGCCATCGTGACGCCCGATCTCCTGCTCAAGGAGATCGACCTCGGTGGCTCGTCGGCCGGCGAGCGCCCCGCGCCGGTCTTGCCCAAGCCGGGCAAGTGACCGCCGGTCACGCAGCGCCGGCCGTCCGGATCCACGCCGTCGAACCGCGCAGCCGCGCCAACGGCCCCGGCGTCCGGTTCGTCGTCTGGTTCCAGGGCTGCACCCTCGGCTGCCCCGGCTGCTTCAACCCGGCCATGCACGCCGTCGCTCCGGGGGGCACGGCCGGGCCGCCGCCGACGCAGACGATCGCCGGGCTCGCCGAGGCGATGGCCGCGGCCCACGCCACCGGTGCCACCGGCCTGTCGCTGTCGGGCGGCGAGCCGCTGCAGCAGCCCGAGGCCGCCCGCGCCCTGCTCGACGCCGCCCGCGCGCTCGGCCTGTCGACCCTGGCGTTCTCGGGCTACACGATCGACGAGATCCGCGGGCTGCCCGGCGGGCCCGACGTGCTCGCGCGGCTCGACGTCTTGATCGACGGCCGGTACATCGCCGGCGACCGCCTGGCGTCCGGGCTGCGCGGCTCGGCGAACCAGCGCATCCACCTGCTCACCGATCGCCACTCGCTCGCCGAGGTCGAGGCCACGCCGGTCGCCGAGATCCGGATCGGCCCGGCGGGCGACGTGATCCTGACCGGGGTGAACCCGCTCAAGCTGCGGCAGCGCCCCTGACCGGTCAACTGACCACGCCGTAGACGTTCTTGGCGTGGCGCTGGATCTCGATCGAATCGCGCAGCTGCTCGAACAGCTGGCGCGAGGCCGGCATGCCGGAGATCTCGAGGTGCGGCGTCGTCGAGTCCTGCGCGAACACGTCGAGGTGCGCGATGCCCAGGATCCGGTCCATCAGGTTCTGGCGGTAGCGCACATCGCGGCAGCGCCACAGCTGCAGCACGTCGATCCGCTTGGACAGCATCCCCCGCTCGGTCTCGATCACCGTGTTCGTCACCCGGAACATGGTCGAGCGGCGGACCAGGTTCACGCCGAAGAAGAACACGGCCACCGCGCAGATCGGGATCACGACCTCGAGCGCCTTGGTCTTGAGCGACGTCGTGGTGTCGGTGAGCGCGAGCAGGATCGCGATCACCACCAGCGCCGCCAGCACCGCCGCGACGTAGTAGCCGAGGTACGCCTTCCACGACGGGACGCCCTCGTAGATCGTCTTGCGCACGCTCGACGGGTCCTGGCCGGCGTCCTTGCCTGCCTCGCGCGAGAACGGAGCCGGGGCGGCCGGAGCCGGAGCCGGAGCCGGAGCGGGAGCGGCCGGCGGGCTATCGGGGCCCGTCGACGCGCGGACCGTCTGAACCGGGAGCCCTGGCGGCGCGGCGCTCAGGAACGAGTTACAGAACCGGCACTTGATTGCCTCGTCCTGGATCTCCTCGGCGCAGAACGGACATTTCTTCATGGCTACATCCGATACCCGATACCGACCATGAAGTCGATCGAGGTGATCGCGGTGATGTCCTTGTTCAGCCCGTCCTTGGGCGGGCTGTACGAGAACGCGATCGGCGTGGCCGTGACGACGATATTCGGCGTGATCGCGTAGTCCGCGGACAGCGCGGTCCGCACGTGGAACATCGTCAGGGCGCCGCTCGTGGGCGCGTTGTCGGTGAACGGGCTCTGGCTCACGTTCGTGAAGAACAGCGCGCCGAGGCCGACGTCAGCGCGCAGGCCGAGCCTCGGGATCACCTCGTACGTCACGCCCGCGTCGGCCATGGCCCCGATCAGCTGCGCCGTGTCGCTCCGTGCCATCGCGCCGGTACCGACGGTGTAGGGCACGGGCGTGACCGTGAACGCGGCCCCGGCGTCGATCGTCAGCTGGCGGTTGATCGCGATCGGATAACCGCCCACCAGCGCGAACGTCGCCTGCACGGGCACCGTGATGTTGCCGGTGCTGAGCTTCGTGCCACCGCCGGTGACCCGGGCCGAGATCAGGTGGGGTCCGGCGAGCCGCTCCCGCTTCCGGACGCTGCCATCGTCGTCGTCTGCGTCGTCCTCGCCGGGGTGGCTGCGAGCCGCAACGCCCTTGCGCTTGCCCTTGCGCGGGTCCTTGTGCTCGGGCTCGGGGGGCGGGGTCTTGTCGCCGTCATCGCCGCTGGGCGGCAGGTTGTTGTTGGGCGGCTTCTTGCTGATCGAGGCCGCCTGCTGCACGCACGCGTCGAGCTCGGCGATCCGCTCCTCGACATCCTTGCGGGTCTTGGTGGACAGCGGCTTGACCGTGTCGTTTTCCTTGAGCGAGAGGAACCGCTTGTAGAAGAACTGCGCGTTCTTGCAGTCATTCGCCTGGCGATACGACTGCGCGACGTTGAACAGGTACGCCGCCTTCTTGCTCTCGTTGGTCTCGAGCGAGAACCCCTGCTTGAAGGCATCGACGGCCTTGTCGAAGTTTCCCAGGTTGTACTGGTTCTCGCCCTCTTTGTACCACTCGTCGGCGGATCTTGGCTGCGCCCACGCGAGTGCAGGCACCAAGAGGATGGCAAAACAGATCTTCCTCATCGTTTCTCCCCAGCAAGCTACGGTCGCGTCACGGTCGCGTCATGGTCACATCACGGTCGCATCAGCCCATCGGGATCCCCGGCCCCTGATCCCTGGGTTCCACTGCCAGCCTTGTTGCCCGAACCGTTGTTCCGGCCCCCGGTCCCCGAACCGGCCGCCGGGGTACCGCCGGCTCTCGCCTTCACCAGCTCGATCTTCTGCTGCGAGTTCTCGCTCGCATCGACCGACTTGAACGTGAAGTTGTTGTAGCCCTTGAGCCGGAGCGTGATCTGGATCTTCTTGCCCGCCCCCTTGGGCACGCTCAGCGTCGCCGGCGTGACCTTCCCGGTGTCCGAGCCGTCGACGAGGATCTTCGCGCCGGGCGGCGCCGAGATGACATCGATGTCGGCATAGTGCTCGATCGTGGCCGGGGTACCGATCGGGGGCCCCGCATCCGGGACGATGGTGGGCGCATTCGAACCAGCGTCCGGCTCGTTCGAGCCAAACGTGGGCGTGATGGGCCGGGCGGAGCCGGTCGCGGCGCTCCCCGGACCAGGCGCCGCGCTCCCCGGACCAGGCGCCGCGCTCCCCGGACCGGGCGCGGCGCTGTCCGCGTCGCCGGGCGCCGTGCCGGGCTCACCCGCGGCGAGGACCTTGTCGCCGTGATCGTTGCTCGCGATCGCCGAGCCGCTGCCGGTCTCGGAAACCTTGCCCTTGCCGGCGACGGCGATGATCCCGGCCGCCGCGCCCGCGACGACCATGATCGCCACCGCCGCGATGAGGAAGCTCATCTTGCCGCGCGGCGGCTGGACCTGCCCCGTCGCCGAGCCGAGCGTCGTGGGCGCCGGCGTCGTGTAGTTCTGGACGATCAGCGTCCCCGGCGGGGGCGTGAGCGGCGCCGGCGTGAGCCGCACCGACGGCAGCGGCGCGCTCGACGGCATCAGCGGGCGCTGCAAGAACCCGGCGACCCCGCCGTGCGACTCGACGTATCCGACCGGGTCCGCCATCGCGCGCATGAACTCGTCCATCGTCGGGTAGCGCAGGTCAGGACGCTTCTCAAGCGCCTTCATCACCACCGCCTCGACGTGCGCCGGCAGCATCCGGTACTGCGACACCGGCACCGGCCGCTGCGTCAGGTGCTGGACCAGGATCTCGCCGTAGCCCTCGCCGACGAACGGCACGCGGCCGGTCAGCATCTCGTAGATCACGATGCCGAGCGCATAGACATCGGTGCGGAGGTCGACGGAGTCGCGCCCCTCGCACTGCTCGGGGGACATGTACGCCGGCGTCCCCATGACGATGCCGGCCCGGGTGCGGTGCGAGCCGGCCGAGCCCCCGCCGGTCAGCTTCGCGATGCCGAAATCGAGCAACTTCACGAAGTCACGCTCGCGGCCGCGCTGCAGCAGGATGATGTTGTCGGGCTTGAGGTCGCGGTGGACGATCCCCTTGCTGTGCGAGGCGCTCAGCGCGTCGGCCACCTGCAGCGCGATCGTCAGCGCGCGCTCCGGCGGCATCGGTGACTCGGTCCGGATCACGTGCGACAGCGTCATCCCCGCCAGGTACTCCATGATGAAGTACACGAGCTGCTCGCGGCCGGGCCCCGCATGGATGATCCCGAAGTCGACGATGTCGACGATGTTCGGGTGCTGGATGTCGTTGACCGCCTTGGCCTCCTGGAAGAACCGGCCGGCGACCTCCTGGTTGGACGAGAACTCCGAGTGGAGGACCTTGAGCGCGACCTTCTTGCCGATCGACGGGTGCTCCGCCAGGTACACCGAGCCCATGCCGCCCTCGCCCAACTTCTGGGTCACCAGGTAGTTGCCGATGGTCTGGCCGATGAGGAGGTCTGGCTGCGGGGGCCCTTGGTGGAGGTCCATGAAGTCTCCGCGACGCGTCATCTTAGCCTTACCCGGGCGGAAAGTCGCGGCATGACGGTCTTCGTGTCAGCATTCCCGTTCATGCGTCCCCTGCTGTTCTGGGCCATCCTTGGTGTGCTGGCAACCGATCTCGCCGAGGCGGACAACCTGCCCGACGTCAAGTCCAGGTCGGCTGTGGTTTTAGACGCAGAGACCGGCGCGGAGATCTTCGGTAAGGAGGCCGATGAGATCCGGCCGATCGCTTCGACCACCAAGATCTTTGTCGCGATGGCCGTCCGCAAGCAGCTGGATCTCGACGGCTGGACCGAGATCACCAAGGATGACGCCCACCACGCCATCGGCGGCGCCCGAACCCGGCTCGACATCGGCCAAACCTTCCGTAATAAAGACCTGTTACGCGCGATGCTCATCGCCTCCGACAACCGCGCCCCGACCGCCCTGGGCCGCGGGGCCGGCATGACTCCGGACGAGCTCATCGCCGCGATGAACGCCGTTGCGAAGGACCTGCACCTCAAGCGTACCAAGTTCACCGATCCAACCGGGCTGCGCGGCAACGTCTCGACCGCGCGCGAGCTGGCCACGGCGCTGCGGGCGGCCCTCGCGGACGACGTCCTGCGATCCATCATGCACCAGGACGCCGCCGACATCGCCTCGAAGGACCACTACGCCAAGATCCACTACGACTCGACCAACGTGCCGCTCGTCGCCGGGACGTGGGACGTGACCGGCGGCAAGACCGGCTACACCAGGCCGGCCGGCTACTGCTTCATCACCGGCGCCCGGGTCGACGGCCGCGAGATCCTGACCGCGTTCCTGGGCGCCGACGACAAGCTCACCCGGTTCAGCGACTTCAACCGGGTCGCCGCGTGGATCGATCGCGGGGCGCCGGGCGCCCGGACCGCCCCCAAGCGCCCCCGGCACGCGCCGCCCAAGCTCGACGCGGAGGCCCGCGGCCGCGTCGCGGCGCCCTAGACTTCGAGGGCCGTGGCATGCTGGCGCCGTGACGTTTCACCGGCGTGAGGTGCTCGGCGGCTTCGGCGTCGCCTCGGCCTCCACGCTGCTGTGGGCGCTCGGCTGCGGCGGCCACCCACCGGCAGTACGCCGTGCCCCGCAGGTCAGCGGCGAGGTGCGCACCTGGCTCCATGATGCCGTCGCGCGCCTGGCCTCGACCTACCCGACCGTGCATGCCCTCGCCGTGTCGCGCCGCCGCACCACCGTCGCGCTCGACGTCCTCGGCAGCGGCGTCGCTCGGCTGCGCGCCGACGGCGTCGTCCTCACCGTGCGCGGCCGCGATGGCGCCTGGCGCGAGCACGTCACCTCGGAGCTCACCGACGCCGGCGTCGATGCGGCGGCCCGGGCCCTCGGGGCGACCCGCGCGCGCGCGTCGCTCGACTTCGGCCGCGCGCCGGCGATCCCCACCGAGCCCCCGCACATCGACGAGCTCGATCTGCGCCAGCGCGTCGAGCGCCTCCTCGCGGGCGACGCCCACCTGTCGAGCCGGATCGTCTACGCCGCGGCGCTGATCGACATCGATGACGCCGTCGTGTGGTCCGTCGCGCCGGGCCGCGATCTCGAGCAGCGCCTCGTGCGGATCCGCCAGGCCGCGACCCGCGCCGCGTGGAACGGCACCCGGCCCGTCGTCCGCGAGGTCGAGCACGCCTGGTCCGGCTGGCTCGACGACCAGCCGCTCACCGCCGCCGACCTCGCCGCGACCAGCCACGCCGCCCTCGAGCTCATGACCCCGGGCAGCTTCGACGACGGCGAGCGCACCCTCGTCCTCGATCCCAGCGTCGTCGCGATCATCCTCGACGCCGCCGTGGCTGGCCTCTGCACCGCCGCCGCCCGCCGCCCCGAGGCCGGCCGGTTCACCGCCGCCGCCGCCCGGGCGCCCCTGGCGTCCCCGCTCGTCACCCTGATCGACGATCCGACCACCCCCGCGGCCTATGGCGGCTTCGCGTTCGACGACGAAGGCGAGCCCGCCGCCCCGATCACCCTGCTCGACG
>JAUKWE010041375.1:0-77090 GCA_032356425.1 Cumathamnion decipiens | reverse complement strand
GTGGTGTGCGCGTAGGCGCCGTCGAGCGTGCCGCCGCGGGCGGCCGGGACCGCGTCGAGGAAGAACCCCAGCTCGGCGCCCGCCGCGCGCAGGCGCTCCGGCGGTGCGCCCGCCCGATCGGCGTCGGCCGCCCAGCCGCGCAGGTCGCGATCGGCGAACCGGCGGATCGTCTGGACGATCATCTGCTGCTCGTCGTCGAGCCCGAAGTCCATGCCGGTAGCTGTACCGCGCCACCGCCGTGCCGTGACGGTGATCCTGCCAGATCTTCTGGCGGCGTGCCGGCAGCCCTGGCGGGCCGAGCGGTGCAGGCGAGACGATCCGCTGCTCGCACCAGTGCCTCAACGACCCCGAAGGCTCCTTGTTCGCTACGGGCTCGGCCGAGGCGCGAGGTGCTCCAGCTTGAGCAGCAAGGCACGGTGCGCCTTCTGCAACCGTGTCGGGGAACTGAGGGTTTTTTCCATGGCTGCGATCTCGGCGTCTAGCTTCAGGGCCGGCTGCGCCGCCCGCACCTGCTCGAACACGCCAAGCAGCCCCTTGATCAGCGCCGGGAAGTCGTCGGCATGCAGCTTGCGCGCGCGGAAGCCGTCGGCGAACTTTGCCGAGGACGCGGTCACCGCCTGAGCGAACTTCGCGAGTGCAGGCGTGCGCCTGAAAAGCTCGTCCTGCCACTGCACGTTCTGCAGCACGTCCGCTGCATCGCCCTCGCTCTTCTCAAGCATGGTCAGCGAGGCGTCGAGCTTGTGCAACAAGGCCGCGTGCGCCATCGCGGTGCGCCCCGGATCCTGGCCGCGGGTCTCGACGGCGAGGCGCTGCAACGCCTCGTTGACCGCGAGCGTGTCCTTGGCAGCCTTCCCGGTGAGGATCTTGGCCCACGCTGCGCGAGCGGGCTCGGCGAAGGCGCGCGCGATCGCCAGGTGCTCTTTGGCGAGCACCACCGGACGCTCGAGCGCATGCTGCACTGTCGCCGGCTCGTCCTTGACGATCTCGATGTGGTGCAGGGTAGACACGCGCTGGCCAACGGCGAAGTGCAGGCGCAGGTTCTCGCGCATCAGCTCAGCCGGCGACACCGGGCGGGCGACGATACCGAACCCGTTCACCAGCTTGCCGTCGTGCATCTCGTTGAAGTACATGGTGAGCGGATCGCTGCCCGCCTTGGGCGCCAGCTCATAGGTCACCGCCATCCAGCGGTTTTCGCCTGGCTGCATGTTGGCCAGCGACACGACGCCAGTGGCGCGGAGGGGCTGCCTGGCGCCATCGACCACGCCGACGGTGGCACCGATCAACCGCCGCAGCGCGACCGGGTCGATGCTGTAGTGGATGGCCATGGTACGCGGGACGGTGGCCCCGTTATGGATCACGGCATAATGGGTGATCGGGCCGCCCTCGGTAAGCGGGTAGACGCCCATGTTGCGCTGGGCCTTGTTGTTGTCGCCGATCACCATCAGGTCGGTCGTCGGCCAGCCGGGCGTGCGGCCGATCAACGACGGCGGTACGAACGGGTCGGTGCTCTGCGACAGCTCGACCGCGAGACACAGGTGCGTTGACGTCGTCGGATCGAGGTGCCACGTATGCGCCGGCGTGATCTGCATGGTCTGCGCCGCCGTGAACGGAACCGCCTCGCTGCCGATGTCGACGTAGGAGCTGCCAGTGCCGAATTCCGAGACCATGAAGTGGGCGTTGACCGTCACGGCGGGGCCGGTCGTGTTGCGGAAGATGCGCGCGAACGCGAAGTTGGTGCCGGCCGCGCCGATCCCCGGCATCGGGGTCTCGTTGTTGGGTTGGTTGTTGGCATTGAACTGCGCGGCGACCGACGGCGTGCGCTGGTTCCACACGTCGCTGGTGGCGTAGAAGACCGAGTGCGTGGACGGCGCGATGCCGTTGTCACCGCTCGCCGTGCTGTCGGTCCAGTCGCGCACGTAGAAATCCGAGCCGGAGGCGACCGCGTTCTCGCGAAAGAAGATCGGATCGAGCTGCGGGGTCGTGCGCCCCGATCCCTGGCCGGTGAACACCCCGTAGAACGTGTTACCGAGCGCGGTCAGCCCTTCATAGTCGCCCCATAGCCAGCCGTCCACCGCGTTGCTGAGGCCGGCAGGGTTCATGCTCTGCAGCGTCTCGTCGCTCCAGCCGGCACCGTGGTCGAACGAACGCGCGAGGTGGTGGCGGAACAGCGTGGCCGGGCCAGAGTCGTCGAAGTCGACGTAGAGGACGGCGATGTTACCGTTGGTCGCCACCGCGATCTCGGGGTACGCCGCGTGGTGCGTCCCGTTGGTGACGCGGACCGGCGCCGACCATGTGCCCGCCTGGTTGGTCGAGCGTGCGACGAAGATCTGGCCAAAGCCACTGCCGTCCTTCTGTACGAAGGCGGCGTAGACGTCGCCGGTGACCGGATCCACCGCGATCCAGGCGTCCGAGGATCGCGCGCGTGCCACCTTGCCCTTGGCGGGATTGCCCCACGAGGTAGTGAAGAAGGTCTGCACGGTCGACGCACCGCTGGGAAACGTGCCACCGGCGCCGAGCGCGGTCCAGGTCACGCCGCAATCGTCGGAGCGGTTGACGTGGAAACGCGCGTTCTCGAAGGTGGTGTCGACTGTGCCCTGGCGCGTCTTGTAGATGATGTACGCCTTGCCGTCGTTGGCGAGCGCGATGCGCGTGGTGCGGTCGGGGAACGCGCTGTTGTCACCGCCGTTCACTGCGGTCACCGACGCGCCGAAGGTCGCCGAGTCCTCCACCATCGAACGCCAGTTGGTGAGGGTCGTGTCGAGCCACGGCGAGTAAACGATGTTCGCGCACGCCGATCCCGTGCGGGCCACTTCGAGGTGGGGCTGATCGTTGCCATAGCTGGCGCCGACGGTGAGCGCGGCGTCGGCAGCACCGCCCTGGCGCATCACGAAATCGGTGGGGGTGTTGCTCGCATCTGTCCCCAGCTCGGCGATGTACATCCGCCCGGTGGCATCGAAGGCGATCTTCTGGTCGCGGGGGCCGAACAGGGTGCCAGGCTGCACGATCTGGGTCACCTTGCTCCAGGTGGAGCCACCATCGTGCGACTTCCACACCGGTGCAGCCGTGGTGCTGCTCCAGTTCTCCGAGAAGCTGACGATCGCGATGTCGAGCGGGTTGGTGGGGTTGACCGCAAGGCTTGGCTCGGTATCGGCGAGATTGCTGGGGTCGTTGGTGTCGGTGGCGATGTCCATCACCACGGCCTGGGCGTGTGCGACGCCGCCTGCGAGCGCCAGCGCGGTGAGCCACCTCAGGTGCGAGCTGAGCCGACTCATGGTGTCCCCTGGAACAACGCCGCGTCTACCGAGCGCACGTCGACGATGACCCGGTCGATCAGGCCAGGGCTGGGTGCTTGATCGGATTCGGCGAAGCCGAGCGCCCCGCCGACGTACGTGTGAATGGTCAACACCACCGGGCGGCGGTCACCGAGTCCCTGGATGGCGATGGTGACCGTCTTCGCCGGTGCGCCGAGGCTCTTCTTCACTGTCGCCAGCGTGAGCCCGGCGGCCAGGAAATTCAGCTTGGGACCGGCCACTGCGACGTGCGGCAGGTCGTCTTCGTAGCGCGCCACCACCTGCGCCTGGAGCGGGGATCTGGCGGGCGCGCGCTTGCCCAGTGCGTCGAACTCGGCGTTCCATTTCGGGCCAGGCTGGGCGAGCGCCGCACCCAGCCCGTCTGCGGCCTTCTTGGCGTCCGCGGGCGTCTTGGCACTATTGCGCGCGACTGCGCGGTCGGCGTACACTTCGACCTCGTTCACGCCGAGACGGCGCAACGGCCGCAGCGTCGCCAGCAACGTCGGCAGATCCTTCCCCCACAATGCGGCATCGCCCAAAGCCTTGGCGAGCGTCACCTTGTCGTCGGCGCCCGCGCGGGTAGCGAGAACCAACACCACCGCGGCAACCCCCAAGGTCGCCGCCACGCTTCGTCTCATTCCCATGGTCTCTCTCCTCGGGTTCGCGCGCGCCAAACGGGCAAGATCGCCGCCGCCGCCGCCGTCCCTTTCGAGTCGTCAAGGTAGCAACGTTCGGGCAGCAAGTCACTCGTTGTGGTCTGAAGTCTCATTGGCAGTCGAAAGGGGCGGAATCCACCTGACCAGCTTCGGTATTGACGGTAATTTCTTCGGGTATGGATCTCTTGGCAGAGGCCTAGCGGGAGCTTCGCGGCTCCAGCCGTATCTTCGCTGGAACCGGTTGCCAGGTTGCGGGATGTTGCTAGCGTAGGGTTGTAGGTGTTTCGGGCTCGAAGCACTGCGGTCGGTGGCGGTGACGAGAGGGGGGACCATGGGGCTGGCAGATCGGAGAGAGGAGCTTGACGCGATGATCCAGCGCGATCAGGTCGTCGACGTGATCGTGATCGGGTCGGGGTATGGCGCCGGGGTGTGCGCGGCGCGCCTGGCGGAGGCCGGGGCGACGGTCTGCGTGCTCGAGCGCGGCCGCGAGTTCTCGGCAGGGCAGTTCCCGTCGAAGCTTTCGGACATCATCGGCAACGTCCAGCTCGACGGCACGCCGTTTCGCCGCGAGCATCGGCTCGGGCTCTACAACTGCCATGTCGGCGCGGATCTCGACGTGGTGGTCGGCTGCGGGCTGGGTGGCACGTCGTTGATCAATGCCAGCGTCACGATCAAGCCCGATCCGCGGGTCTTCCAGCAGGCGATGTGGCCGGCGGCGATCCGCGCCGAGGCCGCCGACGGCAGGTTGGGGGCGTACTTCGAGCGTGCCTGGAGCGTGCTGCGCCCGGCCCCGTTCCCGGCGGGCAAGCAGACGCCGCAGAAGCTCGCGGCGATGGAGCGCAACGGCGCCAGTCGCTGCGCCCTCAACGTCCACTTCGGTCCGGAGCCGAAAAACTCGGTCGGCGTCGCGCAAAGAACCTGCACGAATTGCGGCGATTGCGTCACCGGCTGCAACGTCACCGCGAAGAAGACGCTGTGCTTCACGTACCTGCCGATCGCCAAGTCGTACGGCGCCAGGATCTTCGTGCAGTGCGATGTCCAGCACCTGGAGCGCCACGGCGAGCTGTGGGAGGTCCACTTCCAGCGGCTGGAGACCGGAACCGAGCCGGTGGAGGCGACGCGCATGCTCCGCGCGCGGGCGGTGATCGTGGGCGCTGGCGTGATGGGCACGACCGGCATCCTGCTGCGGTCGCGCGACCTGGCGCTCTCGCTGTCGAGCGAGCTCGGCGGTCGCGTCAGCGGGAATGGCGATGCGTTTGCGTTCGCGTACGACTGCGCCGACCGCCTCGATTCGGTCGGCACCGGCGCGTCCGAGGATGTCGATCACCCCACCGGGCCGACGATCCTCGGGGTGATCGACCAGCGTGGCGGCGAGCTCGCGACCGGCCTCATCATCGAGGAAGGCGCGTTTCCCAGCGGCACCGCGGCGGCGCTGCGCAAGCTGGTGGAGGTGGCCGCGAGCTACAGCGGGGCCGAGACCACGCACGGCTTCGTGCACTGGTTTGCAGAGCGCCTCGGCGAGGCGCGCGACCTGTTCGGGGTCGACACGCCCGAAGGCGCGCTCAATCGCACGCTGCTGTTCCTGGCGATGGGCCACGACGGCGCCGATGGCGTCATCGAGCTCGACGGCCGTGGCCGCTCGAAGGTCACGTGGCCGCAGCTGCGCGAGCGCGGGCTGTTCACGGCCGAGAACGAGCTCGCGCGCGCGGTCACGGCCAAGCTCGGTGGGATGTTCGTCAAGGATCCGCTCGATACGCCGCTGTTCATGAACAACCTGGTCACGGTCCACCCGCTGGGAGGCTGCCCGATGGGCGACGACGGCGCGGGCTTCGTCGATCACGCCGGCCGCGTGCTGGACGGCGAGGGGCTGGTGCAACCGGGGCTCTATGTCGCCGACGCCTCGGTGATCCCGACGTCGCTCGGCGTCAACCCGCTGTGGACGATCTCCGCGCTCGCCGAGCGCATCGCGGCACATGTCGCCGTGGATCTACGGTTCGTGCCCACGCTCGCGGACGTCAAGGCATCGCCGATGTGCAAGCCGGGCGTCACCGTGACCCCCTGAGGATCGGGCGGCCGGGACCGCCGGACCTGCGGCTCAGCGAGGGACTTCCCCGTCGATCAGCCGATCGAACGTCGCCTTCGCGCGCGCCAACCAGTCCGGCAGCGAGCCTTCGCCCGACGGCAAGGCGCAGGACTCGGCGATGGCGACGTAGTGCTCGGTCGATTTTGCCTCGACGTCGGTGGCCGCCAGCTCGCGACTGGCGCGGCCGCGTGTCATGTCGTCGGTTCCGGTGACGCCAAGCAAGCACAGGATCTAGCCTTCGAGCGTGGGTCTGGCGACGCCCCCGACGACCGCCAGCTCGTAGTGGTACGCCTCGGCGAAGCCAGCGGTCGCGAGCGACTCCACGGTCTGCCGGATCGCTGGCGCGCGAAGCTTGTCGCCGTCGTCGTCGCGAACGAAGACGAGCATCTCGCAGGCCTCCTCGTACGCATGCAGCACGAGGCCGAGCACGTTGCGAGCGTCTTCGTGATCCGGGCGCGTCCGGGCGGCACCGGCGCGGTACTTTCGAATCGACTTCCAGACCCGTGCGTCGGCGACACGCCAGCCGTCTGCCCGGACCCTGCGCAGGAGCGTCTCGATGACGCCGGGCTGGTCGCCCATGGGCCGGTGTCCCCGGGTCCCGAGGTCGTTGTTGCCCTCACCACCGAGGAACACCTTCAACATGGCGGCTCAGCCCGGCGACTTGTCTGCATCGGGGGCAGGGACGAGCGCGGCCTCCGAGGCGCCATCGGCGAAGCTCAGCCACAGCTCGCCGAGCGCGTAGACGTCCTTGCGTTGCTGGAAGTGCGTCGTCTGATCCATCCGGGTCGCGCGCGTTCCGGTCTGCGCATCGCGCGTCAGGATCGTGACCTCTTCGGGCTGAAGCTCGTTGATCACGAGCGGGCTGTGGGTCGCGAGGATGACCTGCATGTGGCTCGAGACGGCGCGCAGGACCTTCATCACCTCGGAGATCCGCGACGGATGCAGGCCATTCTCCGGCTCCTCGATCAGCAAGATCGCCGTGGGATCGACGTGCGGCAGCACGGCAAACGCCAGCCAGTACAGCAGGCCTTCGCTCATCACATCGGCGTGGACCTTGGTGCCGTCGTTCAGGATCACGCCGAGCGCCTTCTTGAAGTCGAACGACGTCGGAAGCCACAATCCCTTGACCGTCGGGAAGTGACGTCTGACGCCGGCTTCGATCTCGTCGAACGCCAGCCGGTCGCGTGACAGGATCGCCTCGTAGACCGCCGGAAGCCCTTCGCCCTTCTCGCCGACGGTGAGCGATTGCCCCTCGGGGATCAGCTCGCAGGGCCGGCGGATCGCGTCGGGCTCCCAGCGGACCAGCGTTGCACCACGCATGGGTCCTGCGTTGTTGTGGATGCCGCCTACCGATTGGGTGGATGACAAAGGGGCCACCAAAGGCACCCTAGAACTCGGGATGCCAAGCATCCAGGTCGCGTTTTGTCGAAGGCACACGAGCTGGATGTGTCCCCAACCCATCGTGATCTTGGTTTCGGCGACCCCACGAGGGTCGAGGCGTCCCTCCAGCATGAGCCTCTTTTCGCCAAGGCGGATCAGCTCACCCATCGTGCGAAGCGCGCCGAGGACCGTGCTCTTGCCGCTGTCGTTGGGTCCGATCAGCGCGTGCAGCCGCGTGAGCTGGAGCTGTGCATCGCGCACGCATCCGAAGTTCTCGATGCGCACGGTCTCGACGAAGTCTCCAGGCACGCGGGCATCGTCCCGCATGTCAGCGAACACGTCAAATTCGGCGCCACCACGAGAATCGACGCGGCGGCGGTGGGGAGCAGGCTGGAGCCATCACACCAGCTGAGGCCAGGTTCTCGTCGATGCAGGGATGATCCGGCGCTGACCTCGTCAACGCGCAGCGCAGCGACGCCGGGCGGGGGTCTCGAGCGAGATAAATTGCACGGCCGGGCGGATGGATCGTCGGCTGGTCGTGGAGATGGCACCGAGCGCGTTCGCGATACGGCCGTGTACGGACGAGCGAGAGGCCCAGCCGGCGTCGCCAGCGCGCGTGCCCGCGTTCTCGCCGAAGTGGGCGCGGGGGGCGTGAGGCCTCACGCCTGCCTATGAGGCGAAGGTAGTCGGTGCCGTGTTCTGCATCTTGCTCAACCAGGCCGCAGGGAGCTTCTTGAAATCGGACTCGGTGACCCGCAGGTCTGGGATTTTCCGCGGTGCCGGTTCGCTTCGTACCGAAGAGAGCGTCGCCATCACAGCGTTCGCGATGTCCACCACTACCTTCGTCGGGAGTGCCTCCGAGCCGCGTGCGTGGTTCGACATCAAAACTCGCAAGATGAGATCGTGTTGCGGGGAGATCTCCTTGAGGTTGCTCTCCCAGCTCGCCACCGTCTCGCGGGCGATGCCCATGCGGTCAGCGAGTTCCTGCTGGGTGACCTGCATCGAGCGACGCAAGTAGCGAGCAAATCCCGCCGTAAGTCGGTGGGGGACGCCCACGATGCCCATCGCGATGAGGAACAGGGATGCATTGATAACCTGGCCGTGAAGCACCTCGCGCTGGCAAGCGCCACACCTCCAACCGGGAGCTCCATCGAGAGAAGATGGAAGCCCGGAGTACCGAGAGAAGTCGAAACTTCTAAGCGTGACCGGCTTGAAGGTTCCGCTGCACTCGCACTTCGGGCCAGCGGATGCCCTTGGCTTGATAGCCTTCTTCTTCATGCTCTTCCCCCCTCCGCCTCGATGACGATGCACAACGTGATCTAGACCGATTGTAATTCTAGGTTACATTGGATCGGGTTGACAGGGACGCCAACCTGACAATGGAGCCAGCTTGGAGAAGTCCAGGGAATCCGGGAGGTTGTCCCGCGTTTGCCTACCCTGCTCGACCCTCAGCGTCAGCCTGACGCGATGCCCGGTAGTCGCAACGCCGAGCGTGTGCGATCTCGTCGTACGCCGTGGGCCTGATGCTCGTTTAGAACTCGGCAGAGGTCACACGCCTCAGCATCCCCAGAAGCGCGTCGTACCCGGCCCGGTCATGCTGCCTCAGGTACCGCAGACGTCCGGCGAGCCGCCGCTCACTCGCGGTGCAGCTCGACCTGTACGACGACGATCCCGCCCTGCATCGGCAGCGCCCTGCGCTGACCGATCGCCCCCATCTACGTGCTCGAGGCGGGTACCATCGTCGTTCCAGAACTCGCGCTCTGGGGGGAGGAGGAAGGGGCGCTGCGCGTGGCGAGCGAGACCTGCAGCTGATCGAACGCCGCGACGGCGGCGGCTTCTGCGGCAGCGAGCGAGCCGAGCAGGTGGGCCATCTGCTGCCAGCGTACGCGTGCGCTACCTGCCGGTCTTGGCAGCCTTGGCATAGCTCTCAGTGGGCAACGGCCTACGGGGCAGCGCGCCCGACGCCCTGGCGAACGTTTGGCGGCACGAGCCGCCGCCAAGTGGGCTGCGCGCAGGGCGAGCAGATTCTCTCCTCGCTCCAGCGCCACGCTGGCCCGGCCGGCGGTCTTGCCCGACCGGCACTCGCGGCAACCGCCGCGGTCGATTGCTCGTCTACCCGGCGATCGTCGTGGACACCGGTCCGTCCTGATATGTAGCGCCAGGACCGATGGTCGACGTGCCGCCCACGTGGGCGTCCGTCCGTACGAAGGTCAAGTGGCAGCAGCTGCGCGCGCGCGGGCTGTTCACGGCCGAGAACGAGCTGCGCGCGCGCGGTCACGGCCAAGCTCGGTGGGATGTTCGTCAAGGATCCGCTCGATACGCCGATGTTCATGAACAACCTGGTCACGGTCCACCCGCTGGGAGGCTGCCCGATGGGCGACGACGGCGCGGGCTTCGTCGATCCAGCCTTCGAGCGTGGTCTGGCGACGCTCCCGACGACCGCCAGCTCGTAGTGGTACGCCGCGGCGAAGCCAGCGGTCGCGAGCGACTCCAGGGCCTGCCGGATCGCCGGCCCGCGAAGCTCGTCACCGTCGTCGTCGCGAACGAAGACGAGCATCTTCGATCCCCGCAACCCCAAGACGAAGGTGGGCGCGGTGATCGAGGAGCTGGGCCTCGTGCTCCCGTAAGTCTCCAGCTCGCCGAGCCTCCATGTGGTCCTCGGCATCCTTCTGACTCGGCCGGCCGACCAGCTGGTGCTGGGTGGGCCCCAGGGCGAGACTCCTGCCTTCGCTCCGAAAAACGCCGTGTCGCAGCGCGCCTCACCTCTCCCTTACGCATTGCCGCTCACCAGCCCACCCGTTCCCTGCTTAACTGTTTACCTACTTACTTATGCGCCAAAAAGAAGCCAACCTGAAGAAGAAACTGACGGGGAACGTGGGATTCCGCGTCATCGCTTCAGCATTGTCGATACTCCCGATGATTGCGGGATGTGCATTGGACAACGACGAAAAGAAGATTGGCACGACCAGCGAACCGCTATACGTGGCGTCGAAGAAGACTTGGAGTTCGCCGTCGATCCCAGCCTGCTGGGAGAGCGGCGGCACAACGGAGGAACGCGGCTGGGTGATCGAGGCGCTGCGCGACTCGTGGGAGGCAGTCAGTTCGGTGCGCTTCACTGGCTGGGGCACTTGCTCGGCGAACAGCAGCGGCCTGCGCGTGCGAATGCAGAACTCTATCGGCTTCACGACCGCACTGGGACGCGATCTGAATGGTGTGGCCAACGGCGTGAACCTGAACACCTGGGGCAGTGCTTCGTCGGCAGTCGTGTGCGCGACGGGATTCAGCCGTGAGGACTGCGTGCGCTCGACCGCTGTGCACGAACTCGGGCATGCGCTCGGCTTCGCCCACGAGCAGAACCGCTCGGACACGCCGGCCTCGTGCACGCAGGCCCCCCAGGGCACGAACGGCGACACCACCGTCGGCGACTTCGACTGGGACTCGGTGATGAACTACTGCAACACCGTGCGCAACGGGCGCGGGATCCTGTCGTGGACCGACGTGGTCGGCGTCCGGCAGTTCTACGGCCCAGACGGCCGGTGGGTCCAGCCGGAGGTGTTCGACGCGTCATTCTACCTGGCGCGCTATCCCGATCTGCAGGCGGCCTTCGGAACCGACACGAATGCAGCCCGTCTCCACTGGCTGAGCCAGGGCTTGCCCCGTGAAGGGCGCCGGGGCACCCGCGTCTTCGACGTGGCCTTCTACTTGAAGACCTACCCGGATCTGCAGGCGGCCTTCGGAACCGACGCGCGCAAGGCCACGGCACACTGGATCGTGCAGGGCTTGCCGAACGAGGGCCGGCGCGGGTCACGCGAGTTTGACGTGACGTTCTACGAAAGGCGGTACGGCGACATCTGGGGGGCGTTTGGCACAAACTACCAGGCGGCGCTCGACCACTGGGTCGTGCAGGGTTTGCCGAACGAGGGCCGGCGCGGGTCACGCGAGTTCGACGTGACGTTCTACGAAAGGCGGTACGGCGACATCTGGGGGGCGTTTGGCACAAACTACCAGGCGGCGCTCGACCACTGGGTCGTGCAGGGTTTGCCGAACGAGGGCCGGCGCGGATCGCGCGAGATGGACGTCGGCTACTACGTCGGGTTCTATCCGGATCTCTTGGCCGCGTTCGGCACCAACTATCAGGCGGCGCTCGACCATTGGATCGTACAGGGCTTGCCGAACGAGGGGCGGCGAGGCTCGCGCGAGGTGGACGTCGCGTATTATATCGCGTTCTACTCGGATCTGCGGAACACCTTCGGCACCAACTACCAAATGGCCCTCGACCACTGGATCATGCAGGGCTTGCCGTGGGAGGGACGACGCAGTTCGGCGGCGTTCGACGTCGGCTTCTACCTCGGCTACTATGGCGATCTGCAAGCCGCCTTCGGCAACCACAACTACACGGCGGCATTCGACCACTGGGTGTGGTACGGCCTCTTTGAGGGCCGGCGCGGAATCTAGCTAGCACGCGGTTTTTCGGCGCCACGATATGCCCGCTGCACGGCGACGGGCCACCGTCCGACACTCCGCTTCTGTCCTGGCTGTCATCATGTATGAGGTTCGCCAGCTCACGACGGCTCCCCGCGAGCGAAGGCAGGCTAGACGCCGAGACGCCGGAGGACCGCTCCGAGCGAACCTGTCGCGTCGGCCCGCAGGTCGTCGTGCAGATCACCGAGCTTCACCGCCATGAACAGCAAGCCTGCCTCGATCAGGTGGAGCGAGCCGTGGGGGTAGTCTCGTTGCGTCCGGTTCTTCTCAGCCATCGAGCTCACCTTTCAGGAGGCGCGTGTAGAGTTCCTCCGCCGCGTCCTTCGCGCGCTCCGGCTGGTCCTTCAGATCGAGCCACACCTGGACCGGATGTGCACAGACGAGCTCATCGACGCGACGGGAACCTGCGAGGACGCCTGGATCGTCGGGAAGGACCAGCCAGAGGTTGCTTCCCTTGTCCTGTTCTACCAGATCGATCTGCTGGAGCTGCGAAGTGAGAGGCATGTGGTCCACGAAGACGGTGACGAGCCGAAAGTTTGCGAAGTGCGTGTAGCACCATGCTCCGACAAGGCCAGTGAACGCATGCTGTATCCCCAGGCGGTCGAGCTCGCGACCGAGTCGCGCTGCGGTTTCCGCTCCGGAGCGACCCGGGACATGTGCGCTCGTGACGTGGTGGCGTTGGAATCGATAGGCTTCGCTCCACGCCTCGAGCATCAGCCGCCGATCGCCGAGGGCCACGCGGCCTTGCGTATCCACGTGGACGAGCCGTTGGCTGGCAAGCCGCGCCACGAGGCGGCTGATCTGACCCGGGTCCAGCTCGGTGTGACCCGCGAGCTCGCGCTGCGAGAAGGAGGTTTGCGGATGAATCAGCAACCACCGCGCGAGTCGGGATGACTTCGGCGCGAAGGGCGTTGCGGGTCTCCCGAGGCGAACGTATCGGTTGGGCCGTCCGTCGATGCGGATCCGAAGGCCGGGCGCGCGGATGTCTGCGTTGCCCGAGAGGTCCAGCCAGCTGACGCCTGCTTGTGCACAAAGGCGCCGTCCCACGTTGCCCATGAACGGGACGGTGATGACGGGGACATCACGCTTGCGCGTGTGGCGCTTGAGCTGATGGATGGCGCCGTCCACCGAGGCCGCATCTGCAGCGGTGACGTGCTTCATCACCAAGGACGCCGCCCGCACGCGCACGACGAAGTCGGCTGGTTCTCCTCTGGCTTGTGGCTCGACCTGCACCTCCTCATCGAACCACTCGGAGAACAAGCGCTCGATCACATGCCTGGCCTCTCGGAGGGATGCGCCGGGTTGACTAAAGTCGTGGTACTTGGCCGGCAAAACAATAGGGAGACTTTAGGCAATTGCTGAAATGGGTGCAATTGCTCGGATGAGCAACCCGCGGTGATTTCAACAACTTCGATAAAAACCGCCGAAAAATCAACCAGAAGGCCCGCTCGCTGAAGGATCGGCGACGCCGGTTATGTGAGCGAAGCGGGGTGGTGGAGGCGTGCCATACTCCGGGCCCGGGTGGCGATCAGGTACGCCTCCACGCCACCCCGCGGCCGGTGCGCGAGCTCGACGAGGGCGACGCATCGGCCGCGTGCCTGGTCGGGGCGGCCCAGGCGACCACGCTCGACGCGCTCGGCGTGACGCTGCACTGGTGAGCCGCGGTTCGTGCGTGGTCGCCTGCGATCGCGTACCGTCGAGCCATGGCGATCCAGCCGTGTCCGGCGTGCGGCAAGCCGATGAACGACGCGGCGATCGTCTGCCCGCACTGCAACGCCCGCCGCGCCGGCGTGGCCCCGGGCCTCGCGGGCAAGGCGCTGTCGCCCGCCGAGATCCGCGCGCTGATCCTCACCGACGCGATGCTGACGCCCGCGCCCGCGCAGGGCCTCTTGCCCACGCTCGTCCTGCCGCATCCGTCGACCGCCGGGGCCGCGCGCGCCGCGGAGATCGCCCTCACCGTCGTCAGCTTCCCGCTCGTCGCTGCCGGCGTGCTGGCCCTCGCGCTGGCGCGGGGCCGCACCCGCCGCAAGTATCAGACCACGCGCGGCGAGCTCACCCCCATCCTCGCCATGATGAGCCTGGGCGGCGTTGGCTTGAGCAGCATCCTGTCGCTCCTGGGCGCGAGCCTTCCGGCCAACCTCGCCGTCACCGGGCTCGGCATCGTCGCCCTGATCGGTCGCGGCGTGATCCGCTCGCGCGCCGCGGCCGTGCGCAGCCGCGAGCTGCATCGCCTCGCGGAGGCACCACCCCGGAGTGCCGGGCACGATCAGTAGGTCAGGCGGTACTCCGGCGGAAGCTGCTCGGGCGATCCGATCACCATGCCGAGATCGCGGAGCAGGCCATCGCTGAGCGCGTAGATCCAGCCGTGCACGGTGACGGCTTGGCCGCGGCGCCAGGCATCTTGCACGATCGTCGTGTGGCACACGTTGGCGACCTGGGCCTCGACATTGAGCTCGGCCAGCCGGTTGAAGCGGGCGTCGGGGTCCGTGATCGCCGCCAGCTCGTCGCGGTTCCACAGGAGGACGTCGCGGATGTGGCGCAGCCAGTTGTCGATCAGGCCGAGCGGCTGCGACGCCATCGCGGCGCGCACGCCGCCGCAGCCGTAGTGACCGCACACGATCACGTGCTTGACCTGCAACACATCGATCGCGTACTGCAGCACCGACAGGCAGTTGACGTCGGTGTGCTCGACCAGGTTGGCGACGTTGCGGTGGACGAACAGCTCGCCCGGCGCGCGCCCGATGATCTCGTTGGGCGGCAGCCGGCTGTCGGAGCAGCCGATCCATAACAGGTCGGGGCTCTGCAGCTTCTCGAGCCGCGCGAAGAAGCCCGGGTCTTTGGCGATGGTGTCTGCGGCCCAGCGCCGGTTCGCGGCGAAGCAGTCATCGAGCAGGTGCACGCCTGGCGATGTACCACATGGGGGCGTCGTGGTCGGGCGCGCGCGCGGGAGAGCTAGAGACCGGCCGCCGCGTCGAGATCGGCACGCGTGCCGGCGCCGCCGTGGCCGCCGGCGATCGCGTCGATCGCGAGGCCGTAGGCCTGCACCGCGTTGCGCACCTCGCGGGCCGCGGGCGGGTTGGGCGGGAGGCCGGGGCTGAACGGTCGCTGACGAACAGCACGCGCTGGTTCGGCGTGTACGCGACGACCATGTCTGCCGCGTGGGTCGAATCGACGGCGAGCACGCGCACCGGATGGGTCGCGTCGGCGAGCGTGAGCTCCCGCCCGCCGGCACGGTGACCAGCGCCGCCGTGCGCGGGGTCGCGGTCAGCTCGTCGGGCTCGATCGTGTGTGCGGCCCGCAGCGTGCGGCTGAAGAACGGCCGGGCGGCCTCACCGAGGACGAGCTTGGCGCCGCGCGCCACGAAGGTCCGCAGCCCGCTGGCGTGATCGCGGTGGTGGTGGGTCGCGATGACGTGGGTGATGAGCTTGCCCGGGATGGTGGCGGCGACCCAGGTGTAGATCGCCTGCGCGCGCCTCGTAGAGCGGTGCCTCGACGATCACGAGGCCCGCCGCTTGCTCGATGACGAGCGAGTTGTGGGTGCCGCCGCGCAGCTGCCACACGCCGGGCGCCAGCAACTGCGCGGCGATGGTGGTCTGCAGCCCGTCTCGGCACTACAGAAGCCGTGCATGAGCACGCCCAGTACCGCAGCGCTCGCTCACCTGATCAGCAGTGAGCTCATGCGTACATGGTACAGTTCTCATCGCGCTTTGGTCTGCTCGAGCAACGACAGCCGTCGTTCGATGGCGTTCAGGGCCCGACGCTCGCGTTCGAGCTCCGCGGCTTGGCGCTCGATTGTATGCTGCTGATCCTGGACCACTGCCGCGAGTGCGGACACGATGTCCATCGGGTCGACCCCCTTGCGATCGCGGGTCGCCAGCAGGTCGGGCACGTCCTCGGCGATGAACCCAAGGTGCTCGTCGACGGGGTCGGCCTTGTAACGGAAACGAACCGGCGCGAGCGCCTGCACCGCGGCCTGGGCGTCGCGTACCGACAGCCGGCGGATGTCCTGCTTGAGTGTTCGTGATGAGCCGGGGGTGATGCTCCCGGTCGCTGTGATGTTGCCCCACACGACGACATCGCCGCCGAACACGTGGCTGTCTTGCGGTAGCGGGCCATAGTTCTGCACTTGCAACGCGCCGTTGTTCGACAGATCGTCGTCGGAGCGATCCCCGAGATGAATCTGCAACGGGGTGTTCTTTGGGTTGGCACGGATCACGAATCGTCCGACCATCGCGCCGACGGGGGCTCGGACCCAGAGTTCGCCCACGTTGCCCAAATTGAGGACCGCGAACTGGGGGAGAAGCGTTGGTGGGGCGTAGCCAATCGTGTCGTGTCGCTGAGACATGAATGCGCGCCCATTGCTGAAGCACATCGCGCCCCACGCAACTGACGGGTCGTTGGGGGTGTCGTGGTCGTAGAGGTACTCGAGGCAGCCGTGCTGTCCGGATTCTTCGGCGACGAGGTACCAGCGCCCGTCGGCGGGTAGGGCGAAGGATCCGACACTGATGTCGTCGGCGCGCACGTCTCCCGCCACGTCCAGCGTCGCGCGGGGGACTCGGACGCCGATCCCCACGGCGCCGTCGTCGACGTGCAGCCCCATACGCTTCACAGCGGCATCATTACTGCCGTCCTCCGTGCAGTTGCCTTTGAAGCGGATCTCGTCGGTGACGTCGTCCACGCTCGTCACTTCGAAGGCGGCGCCGGCTTCGTCGATGAACGTGTCGCCGGGAAGGACGCGGCTCAGGTCTACCCCCCCGGCGAGGGCGGCGCGGCCCGGTTCGTTGCAGCCTCCAGCGCGGATGTCGATCGCGGTCAAGATGGCGCCGCCCCCGCCGACGTCCAGGGCGGCGACCGGCGCGCCGACTCCGATGCCGACCCGACCCGACGCAGGCCCCGTATGGTCGCCCCAATCGTGAGCGCTGGCATCACCGGGTCCCAACTGGGTGGTGTCGAGGGTACATGACCCTATAAGGCATGCCGTGACGACGATGACCGCGCGCATCATTGACGCCTCCGGACTGCCGCCCGCTGCGCGGTAACGCCGGCACGCAACTTGGCGATCTCCCGCTCCTGCGGCTGTACGACGCGCGTCAGCGCGGCGGTGATGCCGGTCGGGTCGACCTTGCCGGCTGCCGGCCCTCCGAGGTCGGTCCAGTCGACACTGGCGACGCTGGCGTCACCCGAGCCGAGTCGCGCGGTGTCGAGGGTGTAGCCAGCGAGGATTAGCATCGGGGACAGCAATCGCATCGGCTCGACTCCTTTGTTACGGGTGGTGGTGGTGGTGGTCGAACCGCTCCAGGCGGGCGATCGAGCTCGTCGATCCGTTCATGTTCTGATCGCTCACGAGCTCCCAGCGGGTTGCACCGGTCGCGTCGTCGAGTTCGATCCGGCAACTCGCGCCCGCGCTGAGCGGTTCGGTGTCGAGGTTGCCCCCGCATGCGGCCGTCAGTATGATGATTCCGAATCTTGGATCGCATCTCAGAACCTCACGTCCAGGGTGATGCCGCGTCCCGACGGCACGACGACCCCAGCTGGGCGCTCGTAATGGCTCCTGTCGTCGCCGACGAAGTATCCGACAATCGCGCCGACCGCGGCTGCTGCGGCTATTCCGAGCAGGAGGTTGGTGGCTAGCCCCTCGCGCTCGAGTCTCTGAACGTCGTTGTCGGAGCAACCCGCGACTGTGTGCGCGCACGACTGCGCGAGGTGGCGATAGTCCCGCCAGGTCAGTCCGCCCAGCGCGAGCCCCGCTCCGCCCGCGACGAAGGCGCTGACCCCCAAGCTCATCGACCAGCGGTGGCGCGCGAAGAAGCCGGGTCGGTGTGGGATCACGGGCGAGGAATCTCCGTTCACGCGCAGAGTCATGGTGTCTCGCACGGTCTGGCCCTTCCCATCCTCATCGTGGTTATGTGCTTCCTCGGCCCTACGAAGCCCCTCCAACTTGCGTCGTTCGATCTCCGTGAGAAGATCGCGCGCGATCCGAGCTTCTGGGCCTGCAGAATTCGCAGCGAGGAACTTTCGGTAGAACTCCATTGCTTGGTCCACGTGCCCTGCAAGGCGATGGGCCTGCGCGATGTTGAACAGCAGCAGGGGGTGTGGCACGACCGCGTACGCCTTGGTGTAGAATATGATGGCCGTATCGTAGTCACCCGTGCTCTGCGCGGCCAGACCAGCATCGACGTACGCCCTGGCCACTGCGAGCTTCGCCTTGTCGGGAGACACACGTTGGGCTTGTGCGGTTGGTAGCAGCAACAATACGGCTGGAAAAACCATGGAGAACCAGAAGCGGGGCACAAGTCGTGTCATGTCGCACCTTCTTGTTGAACGAGCTAGCGATGCAACGCACAGCATCGGGTGTGCCGAACTTGATTGCACCCAAACCCAAGGCACGGTCAGAGTTGGATCCATTACGATGGTACTCCGGAGCCATTTCAGTTGACGTGTGTGCGTTCACCGAAGCAGAGCGGCTCTTGCTCAGACCAGGCGTGTCGCTTGCGCGCGTGGCGTTTTGGGGCGGTTACTGTGTCGAGGTGTCACGCTCAACAGCGCCTGGCCCCATCAGTCTCCAGGTCAGTCAGTCACCGACACCAGGGACACTGTGAAGGATCCATGCCCTTGCGTACACCCGACGAGCTCCGGAAGACGACCGTTGGGACACTCCGGAAAGAAGCACCTTGACCGAGTCTCGAGCCGCGTGTCGGCGCATGCACTCGACGGCCAGAGATTGTGGGCTACGTACTGATGTGTCACGAACGAGTCAGGTGACGCTGGTGGGATGTGGCATTGTCGGTCGAGTTCCCGGGGTGGATCGTCGGCGGACGCGGCAACGTCATTGTGCTGGCAGGCGAACGGCTGAGCGGTGGGCTCACTTCGCGGTGATCCCGTCGTGCGCCTCGGAGATACACGGCTTTGGCAACTGGCAGTGGGCTGCCCCGGCGATCGCCCTATTCGAGGTTCCAGGGGACATGGCGTTGTCGGTCGAGCGCGCACGGCAGAAGCGAGCCCGGAGCCTGTGGACCGACCTTGCTCGAGATCCCGGTGGGGACGTGGCCGTTGGGCGGCGTGGCGGGAGTGGAAGCCCTGTGGATCGGCCTTGCTCGAAACGTCCCCGCTGGGACGCGGCGTTGCCGGTCGAGTACGGCGGACCGGGCCGGCGTGCTCCCGCGACAGATCTACGAGCGTCCGGAGCACAGCTCGGCGAAATCGCAGGAGAACTCCCACGAAAGGAATTCCTTGGGATGTAGGGCGACTGTATCGCCTGCATGGCCTTCCACGACAACCGCTGGCCCATGCGGCGTGAGGATCAGGCAGGATTCCCGCCCAGCTGGGCACGGTGAAGGCGGCAGCGTCACATTCGGCCGCGAGGATTCCGGAGTAGCGGCCACCGGCGATAACCTCGCGCGCGATCTCTGGCTCGGCGCGCTCGAGGCCCGGCTCGCCACGCCACGCTGTGGGACGAGCCGGGGCAGGAAAGCCGTGGGGGGCGCGGTGTGCGCGCGCGCTCGCCGAGCTGATACAATCGGCGACGTGTCGTATCGCGCGGTGCTGACGGATCCGAGGGAGGGGCGTGCGGCGCTGCTCCGGCTGTGGACGCACAACCTCCCGGTCCGCGGCGACGCCGCGGCGAAGCTGGCGTGGCAGTACCTCGACGGTCCGTCCGGGCGGGCGCAGGCGTTCCTGCTCCACAGCGAGGCCGGCGAGGTCGGGTGCGCCGGCATCACGGTGCGCGAGCTGTGGTACCGCGAGCGCCCGCTGCGCGTCGCGCTGCTCGCCGACTTCGCGATCGATCGCGCCCACCGCACGGCCATGCCGGCGCTGATCCTGCAGCGCACGGTCAAGCGCCACGTCGACGGTGCTTACGACGCGAGCTACGGCTTTCCCAACGCCAACGCGGTCGCGATTCACCGCCGCATCGGCTATCACGAGCTGGGCACGATGAGCCGCTACGTGCGGGTCCTGCGCCACGGTGGCTACCTCGCGCGGCGCTACGATCGGCCCGTCATCTCGCGCGCGGCCGGCGTCGCCATCGACGCGGCGAAGCTCGCGGTCCGGACCGCGCGGACGCTGGGGCCGTCGCGCATCGCCGCGCTGCGCTGGCTGCCCGACGTCGACGCGCGCTTCGATCGGCTGTGGCAGGCGACCCGCGGCAGCGTCGGGATCGCGTGCCGGCGCGACGCCGCGTTCCTGCGCTGGCGGTTCCTGCGCAAGCCCGACGAGCACGTCGCGATCGCCGCGCTGGTCGACCGCAAGACCGACGAGCTGCGCGCCTACGCGGTGGTCGGCGGCGAGCCCGGCGGGATGGCCGCACTGCTCGACGTGTTCGGCGCGATCGGCGCGATCGGCGATCTGCTCACCTTCTTGATGCCGGCGCTGTACTGGCGGGGCTACCGCTCGGTCGGGTTCCGCTTCCTGGGTGATCCGCGGGTCACCGCGCTGCTCGTGGCGCACCACTTCTCGCTGCGCGATCAGAACCGCGTCGTGATCATCCACGAGGGCCAGGCCTGCCCGATCGATCCGGCCGTGCTGCGCGACCGGAATGCGTGGTATCTCACCGATCTCGACGAGGACACATGAGCACCAAGCGAGGCCCGACACGAAGGCGGCTGTTGATCGGTGGGGGCGTGATCTCGGCGGTGGCCGCCGGCGGCCTGGGGTTCCGGCGATCGATCACGTCGCAGGTGCGGCGGTGGACGCGCTCGCCGGAGTTCGCGGCGACGCCGACCCTCCTGCCGCACGATCCGAAGACCGAGCGGCGCACGGTCACGGTCGCCCGCGGCGGCACGCCGGCCGGCAACGTCGACGCGGTGATCGACAAGATCGGGCTCGAGACGGTCGTCGGCACCGACGACCTCGTCATCATCAAGGTCGCCGCGCAGTGGTGGAACCAGGGCATGACCAACGTCGCGGCGGCGCGGCGCGTGATCGAGCGCGTCCTGGCGAGGCCCGGGTTCCGCGGCGAGGTCGTCGTGTTCGAGAACACCCACTTCCGGCTCGCCGACGGCTCGGGCCTGGCGCGCGCGTTCACGCGGCCGAGCCAGCGCAACGTCGACGTCCCCGGCTGGTCGACGCTCGGCGACCTGGCGGCGTCGTACAAGACGGCGGGCGCGCCGGTCAGCTTCGTCGGCCTCGTCGACGGCGGCGCGAGCCAGCTCGCCGGCGATCCCTGGCACGACCCGGGCCACGCGCACGGCGTCTACGGCGGCGATGGCCGCGGCCCGATCGCGGCCGGCGAGGTGCGCGACGGCTACCGGTGGGACTTCGCGCGGACGTTCGAGAAGAAGCGCGGCTGGTTCGAGACCTCGCGGACGCCGCTGACGTGGCCGGTGTTCACGTCGCCGCGCTCGGGCCTGCAGATCGATCTCGCCGACGGCGTGTTCGAGGTCCACGGCGGGACCCGCGCCAAGACCGGCCGCAAGCTGACCTGGATCCAGCTCGCCACGGTCAACGAGCACGCCTCGACCGGGATGACCGCGTGCTGCAAGTCGGCCATGGGCATCGTCGACATGAGCGCGGGGCGGCTCGGCACCCACCCGCTCGCCGCCGGCTACCAGTCGATCCACTATTTCGGCAACCCCGACGCGACCTGGCGGATGGCGGGGCCGCTCGCGTTCTTCGCCGACCAAGTGCGCAAGCCGGACCTCTACCTGGCGATCGCCGAGTGGGTCGCGATCACGCCGGCGGCGGGCACGCCGGGCTGGAAGGGCGGGGACGAGATGGACCTGCGGCTCGAGGAGATCTCGGCGCACCAGGCGCGGACCGTCGCCGGCGGCACCGATCCGGTCGCGATCGACTGGTGGTGCGCCGGGAACGTCCTGTCGCCGATCGCCCAGGAGATCCGCGGCGCGAACCGGGCCGACCTCGATGTCCGCGATCCGGACAGCAAGGTCTCGCGGTTCCTGCGCTACTACCGCGAGGTCGCGCGCGCGGGCACGATGGACGACGGCCTCATCACCGTAGCGTGATCGGCGGCGCGTGCAGGTAGCGGGCGGCGGCCCGCTTGGCGTCGATGTCGCGATACACGCGATCGATCTGCGCGGCGGTGAGCCCGAGCGCGTCGGCGACCTCGGCGGCGGGCACGCCGTGGTTCTTGCCGTACAGGCAGGCGTCCATGCCCTGGTACGGCAGCGAGAAGTAGAACTCCTCCTGCGACTGCGGCAGCGAGTAGGTATCGGTCGTCGGGGGACGCGCGCGGATCTCGTCGGGGATGCCGAGCGCGGCGGCGAGCTCGTAGACCTGCGTCTTGTAGAGGTGGGCGATCGGCTTGACGTCGGCGGCGCCGTCGCCGTTCTTGACGAAGAAGCCCTGGTCGTACTCGAGCAGGTTGGGGGTGCCGGCGACCGCGTAGAGCAGGCGGTCGGCGTGGAAGTACTCGAGCATCTTGCGGGTGCGCTGCTTGAAGCTGGTCGCGGCGACGACCTGGAGGTACACCGCCGGCGGCATCCGCGCGGACAGATCCTCGCCGTCCGGCGACCGGACGACCAGCGTGAAGATCCGGTAGCGATCGCTGTCGAGCAGGCTCGGCAGCACGATCTTGCACTTCCAGCCGGCGCCGTAGCGCGGGATCACCGTGCGGATCGCCTCGTCGCGGCGGGCGTAGCAGCCGGCGGCCGCGAGCAGCGGCGAGATGTCCTCGTCGACGGTGGCGATCCCGAGGTGGCTCGCGAGCAGCTGCGACAGCCGCGCGGTGTCGTCGGCCGACTCGCCCTCGTTCATGAACAGGCCGACGACCTTGTCGGTGCCCAGCGCGCGCGCGCACAGCGCGGCGACCACGCTGGAGTCGATGCCGCCGGACAGCCCGAGCACGGCGCCGCGGCGCTTGAGCGTGCCCTGCACGGTGTCGCGCAGCCACGCGCAGATCCGCTCGATCTCGGCGCCGGCGCGATCGCCGAGCCGCAGCTGTTCGGGGTGGAACGCCACCGCTACGCTCGCTTGCGCCCGACGAACCCGGCGAGCGCGTCGATGGAGTCGAAGTTGCCCGGGACGATGTCGTCGTCGGCGACGGTGAGGCCGTACTCGCCCTCGACGAACGCGACCAGCTCGAGCACGCCGGTCGAGTCGATCACGCCGCGATCGAGGAACGAGGACGCGTCGTCGAACGAGCCCGGGTCGGGCAGGTGGAAGTTCTGGGCGACGAACGCGCGCAGCCGCAGCTTGACGGGATCGCCGGTCATGGCAGCCTCCGCGCCGCGATCACGCGGGGCGCGCCGCTGGCGTCCTGGTAGAGCTCGACCGTGTCGTAGCCCCGGGTGCGCCCGATCACCAGCTCGAGCTGGCGCTCCTGGCCCAGGCCGAACTCCATGACCAGCCAGCCGCCGGGCCGGAGCAGCGCGATCGCGTCCTTGGCCACCCGCTGGTGGATCGTCACGCCGTAGGGGCCGCCGTCGAACGCCTCGCGCGGCTCGTCGGCGAGATCTGGGCGCTGCGCGAGCTTGCCGGTCGAGATGTACGGCGGGTTGGCGGTGACGACGTCGACCGTGCCGTCGAGCTGCGCGCCGGCGAGCGGCGCGAACAGATCGCCCTGCGCGACGCGGATCCGCCCGTCCAGGCCGAGCCGCGTGACGTTCGCGCGCGCCAGCGTCACGCACCCGAGGGTGAGATCGAGCGCCCAGCCGCGCACCGCCGGGATCGCCGTCGCGATCGCGCAGGCGAGGTTGCCGGTGCCGCAGCAGACGTCGACCAGGACCGCGCCGCCGGCCTCGCGCAGCTTGGTGATCGCGGTCTGGCCGCACAGCTCGGTCTCGGCGCGCGGGCGGAGCGCGCCGGCGCCCGCCTCGATCTCCACGCCGAGGAAGCTCACCAGGGTCGGCATCGTCTCCATGGGCTCCATCATCGCAATCCCTTCTTGTCGATCTTGCCGGTCGCGCCCTTGGCCAGCTCGGCGACGATCTCGACGTGCTTGGGTACCATGAAGCTCTCGAGGCGGGCCTGGCACGCGCGCTGGATCGCCTTGGCGTCGAGCGTCGCGGCCACCGCGGGATCGACGACGACGAACGCCTTGACCGCCTGGCCGAGCAGCTCGTCGGGCACGCCGATCACCGCGGCCTCGCGCACGCCGGGGATCTCGACCAGCGCGGCCTCGACCTCCTTGGGCGCGACCTTCTCGCCGCGCGACTTGATGATGTCGTCCATGCGGCCGATGAAGTAGAGGTAGCCCTCGTCGTCCCGGCGGCACAGGTCGCCGGTGTAGAGCACCTGCTCGCCGGGCACCGGCCCGGGCCGCAGCTTCTTGGCGGTCGCCTCCGGCTTCTCCCAGTAGCCCTTCATCACGGTCGCGCCGCGGATCACCAGCTGGCCGATCTCGCCGGGGCCGAGCTTGCGATCGTGCTCGTCGACGATCCACAGCTCGGTGTTGGGGATCGCGATGCCCACCGACTCGGGCTTGCGGCCGATGTCCTCGGGCGGCAGGTACGTGCACCGCTTGCACTCGGTGAGCCCGTACATCGAGTAGATGCGCGCCGCCGGGAACAGCTCGCGCAGCATCGTGATGTGCTTGACCGGCAGCGCGGCGGCGGTGTTCGTCACGTAGCGGATCGCCGTGAAGTCGTACTGGGCGAGCGACGTCATGCCGGCGAGCACGGCGAAGATCGTCGGCACCCCCGGGAACCCGGTGACCTTCTCCTCGACGACGACCTTGAGCACCTCGGCGGGGAACGCGAACGAGCGCTCGAGCACGAGCCGCGCGCCGGCCGCGAACGCCATGATCATCTGGTAGAGCCCGTAATCGAACGCGAGCGGCAGGGCGCCCAGGATCACCTCGTCCTCGGCGACGCGCAGGTACTCGCGGATCGACGCGCACGCCGTGAGCATGTTGCGGTGCGTGAGCATCACGCCCTTGGGCTCGCCGGTGGAGCCCGACGTGTAGATGATCGACGCGAGGTCGACGTCGATGGCGCGGCGGCGGGGCGGTGCGCCACCGCCGGCCGCGACGGCGTCGGCCCACGCGGTGACGCGCGGCAGCCCCGCGAGCGCGTCGCCGGCATGGCCGAGCTCGCCGGACACGATCACGGCCGCGAGGTGCGGCGACCTGCGGGCGGCGTCGCCGAAGATCCGCGCGAGGTGCGCGTCGGACACGAGCGCCTTGGCGCGGCAGTCGTTGAGCAGGTAGGCCAGCTTGTCGGCCTTGGTCAGCGGGTTCACGATCGAGACCACCGCGTCGGCCTTGAGCACCCCCCAGAACGCGATCACGGCCTCGACGGTGTTGTCGGCGAAGATGATCACGCGATCGCCGCGCTCGACCCCGCGCTCGGCCAGCGCGTGCGCCAGCGCGTTCGAGCGCGCGTCGAGCTCGCCGTAGGTGACGCGCGCGTGCCGGGCGACCAACGCCACCTTGTCGGGCAGCCGGCGCGCCGAGTCGATCAGATAATCATGGAGCAGGAACGTCGCGCGTGTCATGCAGGGCCCTCCAGGCGATCGATCACCGTTCGCGGCACCAGCCCCCGCGGCACACCGGCGGGGGAGGCCGCGACAAAGCCGCGGTGGAGCAGCTGCGTCGACAGCACCCCGACCAGCGCCATGTTGTCCGCGTTCGAGAGCTGGCCCTGGTCGCGCAGGGCGCGGCACTTCTGCCACAGCCCCGCGACCGCGCGCGGATCGAACACGCCGGCCTCGGCGACCGCGCGCTCGGTGAGCTCGTCGGCGACCCAGGCGGGCGGCGCGTCGTCGCCGGACCCCGTGAAGGCGAGCGCGTCGGGCGCGCGGTACGGCTGCTTGGGCCGGCGCACGATCGCCGGCGGGACCAGGTCCGCGGCGACCCGCTTCAGCACGTGCTTCTCGTCGAGCACGCGCAGCTTGTAGTCGGCCGGCAGCGAGTTGGCCAGCGCGACGACCTCGCGATCGAGGAACGGGAACCGGCCCTCGACCGACGCCGCCATCGCCATCCGATCGCCCTGCGACGACAGCAGGTAGCCGGACAGGAGCGTGCGGATCTCGAGGTACTGATCGCGGGCCAGCGGATCCCAGCGCGGCAGCTCGTCGGGGACGGTGGCCAGGAGCCGCGCGATCGGATCGCCGGCCAGCGCGATCGCGCGCTGCATCTCGGGCGCGAACAGCCGGTGCAGCGCGATCGCCGACCGCCAGCGCGGCAGGTGGGCGAACTCGGGCGCCGCGGCGCGATCGAGATCGCGGCCGAAGAACTCGCGGGCCATCGCGCGGGCGCGCTGCGGGCCGCGGGCGAGGTACGGGTAGAGCTTGTCGAGCAGGAGCGGGCGCCGCTTCGAGCTCGGCTCGCGCGCCCAGAACCGGCGCACGCGCGCCTCGCGGAACAGATCGTAGCCGGCGAACATCTCGTCGGCGCCCTCGCCGGTGAGCACGACCTTGATCCCCTGATCGTGGACCAGGCGCGCGAGCAGGTACAGCGGCGCCGGCGCGGTGCGGAGCAGCGGCCGCTCGGCGTGGTACACGACCGCGGGGAACGCGTTCGCGATGTCGGCCCGCGCGACCATCACCTCGGCGTGATCGCTGCCCAGCCGCGCGACCATCTCGCGCTGGAACGCCGTCTCGTCGTACTCCGCGTCGGCGAACCGCAGCGAGAACGTCTTCAGCCGCCCGCCGATCGCCCGGCGCGCGAGCGCGGCCACCAGCGAGCTGTCGAGCCCGCCCGACAGGTAGCAGCCGACCGTGACGTCGGCCCGCAGCATGCGGAGCGCGGTCGCGCGCTCGAGCGCGCTGGCGAGCGCGTCGGTCGCGTCGGCGAGCGATCCGGCAAACCTGCCCGCGTCGTCGCCCGCGTCGTCGTCGATCGGGTAGCGCGGGCGCCAGTACTCGTGATCGGTCGCGCCGGCCTCGCGATAGACCCGCGCGTGCCCGGGGCGCAGCTCCTCGACGCCGCGGAACACCGACTGCGGCGGCACCACCGTCCAGAACGTGAACGTCTCGCCGAGCCCGGCGGGATCGAGCGCGCGCGGCATCGCGGGCTCGCCAGCGAACAGCGCCTTGACCTCGCTGGCGAACCAGACCCGGCCGCCGTGCGCGGCGAGGTAGAGCGGCCGGACGCCGAGCCGATCGCGCGCGACCACGAGCTCGCGCGTGCGCCGGTCCCAGATCGCGAACGCGAACTGGCCGTTCATGCGCTCGAGCGCGGCCAGCCCCCACGCCCGGTACGCCTGCAGCACGACCTCGGTGTCGCTCTGGGTCCGGAACGTCGCGCCGAGCCCGCGCAGCTCGTCGCGCAGCTCGACGTAGTTGAAGACCTCGCCGTTGTACGTGATGACCAGCTCGTCCGCGGCGTCGACCATCGGCTGCTGCCCGCTCGCGAGATCGATGATCGACAGCCGGGCGTGGGCGAGGCCGCAGTGGGCGTCGCGGTAGATCCCCTGCTCATCGGGGCCGCGGTGGTGGAGCGCGCCCGCCATCGCGATCAGCGCCTGCCGCGGCGGCGGCGCCGCCCGAAACGACAGGACACCCGCGATGCCACACATCAATCGCCATCGTAAGGGAGATCTTCGGCGGCGCCTAGCGCGAACTCCCCGGGAATTCACCGGGTAGGCTGTGCGGGTGTTCCGGTTGATGTCATGGAACGTCCTCGCGGACGCCTATATCCAGCCGCGGTTCTATCCCGGCATCGATCCAGCCCTCCTGGCACCCGCGGCACGGACGCGGTCGATCATCGACTACCTCGATACCAGCGACGCGGACGTCGCGTGCCTGCAGGAGATCGAGCCCGCGCTGGCCGCGGCGCTCGAGCACGCCGGCGAGTGGCGCGTGCACGTCATGCAGAAGCGGGGCAAGCCGGATGGCGTGGCGGTGCTGGCGCGGCGCGGCGTCGTGGTCGAGGGCATCCGCGGGCTCGAGTTCGCGGACGGCGCCCCCGACCGCGCAAACTCGGGCCACATCGCGCTGATCGCGAGCCTGCGCCGCGACGAGGCTTGCTGTCGCGTCGCCACCACGCACGTCAAGTGGGATCCCCCGGAGACGCCGGCCGCCGAGCGCTGGGCCGTGCGCGAGGTCCAGGAGCTGCTCGAGGCGATCGGCGACGTCGCGGATTGCATCGCCTGCGGCGACTTCAACTTCGAGCCCGGCGATGTGCCGTACGCCGCGCTGATCGCCGCGGGGTTTCGCGATCCGTGCACGCGCGCGCCGACGGCGAACCCGAACGGCCGCGCCAAGCGGATCGATCACCTGCTGTGTGGCCGCGCGGTGCGGGCGACCGCGACGGCGATCCTGCCGATCGACGACCTCACGCCGCTGCCGTCGCGGGCGATGCCGTCGGATCACGTCCCGATCGGCGCGGTGATCGAGGTGGATTCTCCCGATCGGCGTTCCTGGTAGCCAGCACGGGCTCACCTGTCGACGCGGCGAGGATGCGGTATGCTCGGTAGGTGCTGGGATCGCGCACGAGCTCGGTCACCTGCTGTTCGATCACGAGGCGAGTGGCGATGCCGTCAACGTCAGCTCCGCCGGGATCGCAGCTACGATGAAGCTCTCGGACGATTATCTCACCGTGGAGTCTCGCGCGGATGCGTTCGCGGCGATGTTCCTCGCTCCGGATACGGCCGTCCGTGACGTCGTGGATCGGCTGGGCGTTGCCCCGTCGTCGGTCCGCGCGATCCAGGCCGTGGCGCGCACGTTCGGGATGGGCCGGGTCACCGCCGTCAATCGGCTGACAGACACGTACAGGCTGTCCGACTCCGTGCGTGATGCGATGCTGCGCCGCGAAGCCCGATGGGACGCGGTCTTCGACGACGTCCCCCAGGATAACGAAATTGGGCTTTGCCCACCGTGGCTGTGCGACCTGGTAGGTAAGGCCATCTCGTCCGGCGGCATCGATCGCGTACGCGCTCGCGAGATCCTGGGCCTGTCGGTGGCCGGACTCGATCCGCAGCTGTGTCGACCGCTCCGTGGGTGACGTGGCGAGTGAGGATCACCATCGACTTCAGGAACACGCCAGCTGGTGTGTGCCGGCTTGCGTCGAGATCGTTTGCGCGCGGCGAGGGCCGCCGGTCACCCAGGCCGAGCTCACCTAGGATTGGCACGCCGTTCAACACGGCGTCCGGCAGCGGCTCGCCGGGATTGCCGCCGCCGCCGGGCGTGCGCTCGCCGACCTCGACATCCACGTCATCACCGCGCCCTCGGGGCGGCTCGATGTCGAAGCCGACCGCGACGCGCTCGCCGAGACCATCGCCGCGCTCGAGCCCAAGCTCCTCGTCCTCGATCCCGTCGTGCGCCTGCACCGCATCGACGAGAACATCTCTGGCGAGGTCGCACCGCTGCTGGCCTACCTGCGCGAGCTCCAGCGCCGCTATCACCTCGCGGTCGTGCTCGTCCACCATGCCCGCAAGGGCAGCGCGAAGATGCGGGCCGGCCAGGCGCTGCGTGGATCCTTCCTACGACCGTTCATGCCATCTCGAGGCAAGGTTTCGCCGGACGTCGCTCTGGAGCTCGCAGCGGCGCTCAGCCATGAGCTCGAGGCCGCTGACGGGGCAGCGGCGCGTGGTAGGCGAGGCCGAGCTCGAAGGTGAGCGGCGCACCCTCGGTGTCGATGCCCGCGCGGCCGACGAGGTAGTGGCGATCGAACAGGTTCTGGACGGAGGCGAAGATCGAGCAGCCATGGCCGAGGCCGCGCTCGACGCGCGCATCGACGAGGACGACGGCGCCGATCGGCTGGCTATTGAGATCGTCCTCGAACTGGCGGCCGAGGTAGCGAACCTGGGCGGTGATGGTCGCGATGCGCGCGCGGTCGTAGGTCACCGCGACGGTGGTGCGGTGTTTCGGGGCCTGCGCGAGCCGCTTGCCGGCGAGGGCGGGTTGCGCCGGGGCCGCCGTGACGCGGCCGTCGCTGAACGTGTGGGCCACGCGCACCGTCCAGGATGCGCCGGGGCGCCACGCGAGGTCGAGATCGAGGCCGAGGCCGAGGATGCGCGCCCGGCCCAGGTTCTGGCGCTGGCGGGTGGCGCCGTCCATCGGCGCGGCGAGGGTGACGTTGGCGATGGCGTCGCGCAGCTGGTTGCCGAACGCGGTCGCCTGCAGGCTGATCCCGGAGACGGCGATCTGGGTCCCGAGCTCGCCGCCCCACAGGGTCTCCGGCCGCAGCCGGTCGTTGGCCGCGGTGAGCACGGTGCCGACCTGGAACGGCCGGTAGCGCTCGTTGAGGGTCGGGGCGCGAAATGCGCGGTAGGCCGAGCCGCGCACGGCGAGCTCGCGGCTGACGTGGACCAGGGCGCCGAGCCGCGGATCGAGCTGGAGCCCGGAGGCGCTGGCGAGCCGCGTCGTCGTCGCGCTGCCGTCGCCGAGGGTGAGGGTGCGGCGGCCGGCGAGGTCCTGCCAGGCGTCGAGGCGCACGGCGGCCGCGAGCTCGAGCGCCGGGGTCAGCTGCGCCGCGTCCTGCGCGAACGCGCCGAGGAAGCGCTGCTGGCCACCGGCGGCGCGCGTGACGAGGGTACCGGGCAGGATCATCGGCGGAGCGAGCGCGTCGGTGGCGGTGCCGGCCACGCGTTGCGCGTCGACGCCGACGACGATCGCGTGCCCGCCGAGCGGGCGTGCCGTGAAGGTCGCGACCGCGCCCTGGTTGTTCGACGGCGTGCGCTGGTGGCTCCCCGTGCTGGCGGTGGCGCGATCGGCGGAGACGCGCGCGCGCTCCTGATCGAAGCGTTGCTGGCCGCCGAACAGCTGGAGGCCGAGCGTCCCGGGGTCACCGGCCAGCTCCCAGCCGGCGTCGTAGGTCGCGGTCCGCACGTCGGCGGTGGTGTGCCGCGTGCCGGCATCGAGCGACTCGGTGAACACACGGACCGCGGCGTGCGCCGTCGAGGCGCCCCGGTGGTGCTCGAGCCGCGCGGCGGCGGTGCCATGGGTGCTCGCGGCGGGCCCATCCACCAGGCCGCGCTGCGCGGCCACGATCGGCGGGTAGCCGTCGGTGTGCAGCGCCTCGCCGGAGAGCTCGACGCCGAACTCGCCCAGGCGCTCGGTGGCGCGCGCCGCGAACCGCCGCGTCGCGAGGCTGCCCCCGGCGACCACGGCGTCGAGCGATCGGCCCTCGATCGGCCGCGAGATCACCTGCAGCACGCCGCCGAGCGCGAAGTTGCCGAACAGCGCCGAGGCGCCGCTGGGAACGACCTCGATGCGATCGATGCCGAGCGGCGACATCGCGCGCCAGTACACCCAGCCGCCGAACGGATCGTTGACGGGCAGGCCGTCGCGCAGGACGAGCGCGCGGGACACGCCGGAGGGGCCGACGCCGCGCAGGTTCAGGCCCTGCGAGGTGGGATCGGCGATCTCGCTCGAGCTGCGCCGGAAGGTGCCGACGGCCGGCACCTCGCGCACGAGCTCGTCCACCAGGGTGTGCGGGGAGCGCTGGAGCTGCTCGCGGTCGATCACGGTGACGGCCGCCGGAACGTCGTCGCGCGACCGCGGCAGCCGGAGCCCGGTGATGACGATGACCTCGCCAGGCGCCTCCGCGTCCGGGCCGGGCGCAGCAGGCGGCGCCCCCGAGGCCGACGAACCAGGCTCGTCCGCGCGCGCCACCGCCGGCACGACGAGCGCGAGCGCCAGCGCCAGGCGAAGGCCGCGCACCCGGCTACTTCTTCGGCTTGGGCCGGATCGAGTCCGCCGTTCCCTGGATGAACGCCTTCAGCTTCTCGAGGTCCGCGGGTTTCAGGCGGCCGGTGAAGTCGGGCATCCCGCTGGCCATGTACGGGCCGTTGAACACGAACTTGTCGAGCTCGGAGATGATCTCGGGCCGGACGTAGCCGAGGTTGGGGATGTTGCCGCCGCGGTCGACGCCGGGCACGCCGTGGCAGGTCACGCAGTGGCTCACGTAGAGCACGAGCCCCTCCTGCGCGAGGTTGGGATCGTACGGCACGCCGGCGAGCAGGCCCTCGAGCTGGACCGCCACGAACGGCGGCGGGGCGGCCTTGCCGCCGAGCGCGAAGGTGAACACCGTGCCGGGCCCGAGCTTGTCGCTCGCGCGCTGCGAGACGCCGTACACGCCCCCCCAGCCGACGGCGATCGAGACGTACTGCTTGCCGTCGACGACGTAGGTCGAGGGCGCGGCGATGACGCCGGTGCCGGTGGGCACCTCCCAGAGCTTCTTGCCGGTCTTGGCGTCGTAGGCGACGAACCGCCCGTCGGCCGTGCCCTGGAACACGAGGTTGCCCGCGGTCGTGAGCGTCCCGCCGTTCCACGGCGAGACCTGCTCGACGCGCCACGCTTCCTTCTGCGCCACCGGGTCCCACGCGAGCAGGCGGCCGAACGGCTTGCTGGTGGGCGGCTGTCCATTGAAGATCATCCCGAGGTTCCACCCGATGCCCGAGCCGATCCGGCCGGGGAGGACCGCGCCCTTCTTCCATGCCTTGTCATCCATCAGGTTGACCGGGACGTTCTGCGCCGGCAGGTACACCAGGCCGGTGGTCGGGTTCCACGACATCGGGTGCCAGTTGTGGGCGCCGTACGGACCGGGGATGGTGTCGAACGGGCCGTCGGGCCGCGCCTTCGCGGTCTCGATCGGCCGGCCGTCCTTGCCGTAGCCCTTGGCCCAGTTCACGTCGACGAAGTTCCTGGCCGAGATCAGCTTGCCGTCCGTCCGGTCGATCACGAAGAAGAAGCCATTCTTGGGCGCGTGCAGGATGACCTTGCGCGGCTTGCCGTTGATCTTCAGGTCCGCGAGGATCATCGGCTGGGTCGACGTGTAGTCGGAGTTGTCGCCCGGGGTCTCCTGGTAGTGCCAGACGTACGCGCCGGTGTCGGCATCGAGCGCGACGATCGACGCCAGGTACAGGTTGTCGCCGCCCTTGGGGCTGCGCCGCTTCTGGCTCCACGGCGAGCCGTTGCCGGTGCCGATGTACACGAGCTTGAGATCGGGATCGAAGGTGATCGTGTCCCACGCCGTGCCGCCGCCGCCGGCCTCCCAGTACTTGCCCGCCGGATCCCAGGTTGCCGCCGCCTTGCGCATCGACTCGTCCTCGAACGGCTTGCTCGGATCGCCCGGCACCGTGAACCACCGCCACTTCTGCGCGCCGGTCTCGGCGTCGTACGCGGTCACGTAGCCGCGCACGCCGAGATCAGCGCCGCCGTTGCCGATGATGACCTTGCCGTTCACGACGCGGGGCGCGCCGGTGATCGTGTAGGCGCGCGCGTGATCGATGATCGTGTCCTTCTCCCAGACCTTGGCGCCGGTCGCGGCGTCGAGCGCGATCAGCCGGCCGTCGAACGCGCCGACGTACACGCGGCCCTTGTAGAGCGCGACGCCGCGGTTGACCACGTCACAGCAGCCCTTCTCGCCGAAGCTGCGCGGCACCTTGGGATCGAAGCTCCACAGCCGCTTGCCGGTGCGCACGTCCACCGCGTGCACCACGCTCCACGACGCCGTGACGTACATGATCCCGTCGACGACGATCGGCGTCGCCTCCACGCCGCGCGTCGACTCGAGGCTGTACGTCCAGACCAGCCCCAGATCCTTCACGGTCGAGGCGTTGATCTCCGCGAGCTTGCTGTACCGGGTCTCGGCGTAGTCCGCGCCGTACGTCGGCCAGTCCTTCGAGGTGGCCGCGTTCGCCTGGATCGCGGCGCCGTCGATGGCCTGCGTCGCCGCCTTGATGCGCTCCGGCGTGGTCTTCCCCGCCCCCGGCGCCGCGCCCTGGCCGTACGCCGCACGAGGGCCCACCAGCGCCGCGAGCGCGAACACCACCATGGTCATCGTCGGCCCGGCGTAGGATCCGATCGGATTCTTCATGTCGTCACCTCGTCTCCGCGAATGGGTGTACCAGAAACGCGCGGCGCGAACGTGCGTGCCGCCGCCGGCTCGACCATAGTCGCGAACGCCATGAGCTGGAGATCGGAGCTCGCCGCGGCGCTCGGCGCACCGGTCACCACGACCGAGCGCGTCACGGGCGGCGATATCAACGAGGCCTTTCATGTCCGGCTCGCCGACCACCGCGAGGTGTTCGTGAAGACGCACGCCGCGCCGCCCGCCGGGATGTTCGCCGCCGAGGCCACGGGCCTCGACTGGCTCCGCGCCGGCCCCCTGCGGATCCCGCGCGTGCTCGCGGTTGGCGCGAGCTGGCTGGCGCTCGAGTGGCTGGCGCTCACTCCCGCGGTCCCCGCGCGTGGCCTCGCCGTGCTCGGCCGTGGCCTCGCGACGCTGCACCAGCTCGGCGCGCCGGCCTTCGGGTTTCCGGCCGACAACTTCCTCGCCACGCTCCCGCAGCGCAACGCGGCGGCCGCGACGTGGCCGGCGTTCTACGTCGAGCACCGGCTGCGGCCGCTCGCCGCGGTCGGCCTCGCCCGGGGCCGCATGCCCGACGTGCGCGGTGCGCTCGACGCCCTCGCGGCGCGGCCGGATCGCTTCGGCCCACCGGAGCCGCCGGCCCGCCTGCACGGCGACCTGTGGTGGGGCAACGTCGCCGCGTGCGCCGGCGAGCCGGTCTTGATCGATCCGGCAGTGTACGGCGGCCACCGCGAGATCGATCTCGCGATGCTCGCGCTGTTCGGCCAGCTCCCCGAGGCCATGCTCGCCGCGTATCACGAGGTCTGGCCGCTCGCCGAGGGCTGGCGCGAACGCCTGCCGCTGCACCAGCTCTATCCGCTCACCGCGCACGCCGTCCTGTTCGGCGGCGGCTACGGCGCGCAGGTCGCACGCGTGCTCGCGACGCGATGACGGTCACGATCGCCGCGCAGGCCTGCGTGCTGCTGCTCGGCCGCGATCTCTCGCTGTACAACGACGTCGCGTCGATCCTCGTCTATCCGTCGGTCGTGCGGTCACCACCGCGCAAGCTCGGGGTGTTCGAGCAGCCGCGCGCGCCGATCGCCGCCGGCGTCACGCTGCAGGGCGAGGCCATCCTGGGCGGCGCCGTGATCCTCGCCTGGGACGTCGCGCTCGCCGGGGGTCGCGAGGAGGTCCCCGGCAATGTCGTGTTCCACGAGCTGGCGCACAAGATCGACATGGCCAACGGCGCGGTCGATGGCCCGCCGCCGCTCGAGACGCGCGCCGAGCTGCGCCGGTGGTCGGCGGTCTGCACGGCGGCGTTCGACCGGCTGCGCGGCGAGGTCGAGGCCGGGTGGCCCACGGTCATCGATCCGTACGGCGCCACCAACGAGGCCGAGTTCTTCGCGGTCGCGACGGAGACCTATTTCACGCGGCCCCGGGAGCTGCGCGAGGCGTACCCCGAGCTGTACGCGGCGTTCGCCGACTTCTACCGGCTCCGGATGGACGGCGATCCGCGCTGACCGAGGCCCGACTGCCTACTCGGTTGGTAGCGGCCCCGGCAACCACCATCCCTCGAGTGAAAGCTCGAGCTCGAACGGCGGAAGGACACGCCGTTCATCGTCCTGCGCCGTCATCACCAGGGCCGGCAGGCCGTTCACTGTCTGATACACCTCGACGAGTCGCAGAACAGGATCCACGAGCCAGCTCCACGGAACATGGGATCCCGCGTACAACGGCAGCTTCAGCCGCTTGTCGTCGCGCGCGGTCCGCGGCGACAGGATCTCGCAGCACCAGTCAGGCAGCACGGTCAGCGGGTTCTCGTCGGGGAGATCGGCGACGCGTTCGACGCGCCAGCCCGCGAGATCGGGCACCGCGAGCCGCCCCGCCGGGAACCGGATCTCGGTCTCGACCTCGATCCACCAACCGGTACCCCGCAGGTTGGCGTTGACACCGGACAAGGCATCGAGGCACGCGCCAGCCGCACGGCGGTGGCGCTTCCCAGGACGCGACATGACGCGCACCACGTCCTCTTCGAGGATCTCTCCGGTCATCCCCTCGGGCAGCCGTACGACCTCCGCGTATAGCTCCTCGAACGTCCGTACTCGGCGCACCGGATCGCCCATGCCGCAGCGTACCCCGAGATGGCCTCGTCCCCTACTTCCTCTCCGATATCCGATTCAAACCAGCGGCCCTCAGCTTGGGGAACAAGTCAAGGCATGTTCCCCGACGAAAGCCCTGCAAGTACGGCTGGATAGCCGCCTCATGGGCATCCCAAGGTATCGCGTGCGGAGGGCAGAGGTGGCCGAGAAGGTGGGAGCAGAACAGCTCAACCTCCGTTGAGGGTGCCGGCTCAAGCTCGCCTCAGCCACCTCCGAGCATGGATGTGCCCCCGCCGCGCGAACGCTGCGCTCGAGCTCTGGAGCGGTCGGGGTCATGGCCGACGACCCGGATGCTTCCAGCGCACCGTCGTCGGCCGGCACGCGCCGAGACGAGCGTGAAGGGCATGGCGGCTGGCACCGTTCGTCTGCTCCTGCCCGCGACGATCGCGGATGGCCGGGGACTTACCCTCCTCCACGACACCACGGAGGAGCGATGGCAACCACGGTGCTCATCACGACCCGTGCCGACTGGAACGCAACACGTGGCTCGCCGCCCGCACGGCGGCACGGCAACGCAAGGCCACGCCGCGCGACCAGGCGTAGGCCGACGGCGCCGAGCAAGCCGGCCTATCACCGCAGCCGATCGAGGGCACATCTAACCACCTCGAGCAGTCCACCGCGCGACACTGGACGCGCTCCACCTGGACCTACTCCGACGTGGAGATCGGTGAGATCGCTACGGATCAGCAATGCACCAGCTGGCCACGCACTGCCTTCCGGATCCTCCCAGCTCCTGGGCGCCGTCGCGGTCGGCCATCGCCGCGGGCCGCGATCGCCCAGGCCCGCGGCGATGGCTCAGGTCGCGCGCATGCCCCGAGGTCATAGCTACGGCTTAGCGTTGCCTTCAATGGAATGGATGAAGCTCGCGATCGAGCTGCTCAAGACTCTGGCTTGGCCGGTGGTCGTCTTGATCCTCGGGCTCAAGTCGAAGCCCCTCCTTCAAGGAATTATTGACCGCGTCAAGCGAATCAAGGCAGGCGGGAGCGAGCTCGAGCTTGGCGACGTTCCACCACGGCCCCAACTCGAAGCACCGAAGGACCCCCAACCGGAGAAGGCGTTGCCCGCGCCGAAGGAGACTCCGCAACTGGAGGCTGAGCAACCAGCTGCAGAGCCGGATCTCGTGAGCTACGCACCGGGCGGTGCAGTCATCAACGTGTGGGCGCGTCTCGAAGAAACCATGCGGCGTGAGGCGCTCAGGCTTCAGCTGCTCGATGCCAAAGAGGGGGGCGTTTCCGCTGGCTCGCTGATTACTCGGCTACGTGATGCGAATCTAATTGATGCCGTGGCTGCGCAGTCTGCCCAACGGCTCTGGCAGCTTCGGAATCAGGTTGTACACAACAACGTGCGGGTCACGGAGATTGCCGCGGCTCAGTTCGTCGACACCGCTGACTCCCTGATGCGAGCGATCGGGACGTACGGTGACATCAACCAGCTGCGCCGCATCTTTAAGGAGCTCCGCGTCGACTACACGAACCAGGAACAGGTCAAACAGATCGTCGTCGGTCGTCTCTCTGCGACCGGAAATTCTGCCGACCCTGCGGCCGCCAGGAGGATGGCTCTTGGTCGTTCCGGCAAGTGGGCTGTGCGAGCCGGTGGCGACATCATGATGGTGGCCGAGCGCGATGCAGCTCTCTTGCTGGCGCGTGGAGCCGAACTCGGGGATCCTGAAGCCGAACTCGGGGATCCTGAAGTCCGCGACTAGAGGTCACCGCCTAACTCGAGCTCGGCGACCACCGCGGTCACCAGCGCGATGGCGACCAGTGCGGCGAGCACGTCGAGGTCGACCATCGCGGCCAACAGCTCCGCGGTGAGCTCGGCGACCGCGCTCGCGACGCTTGGGGAGCCACTCGGTCACGAACCCGCGCACGGTGAGTCCCGGGCCGGTGCGTGCTTGACGATCTTCGCAGCGAACGTCGCCCTGTCATTTCGACAGGATTTTGCGTCGGTGGCGCTCATCCGCTCCCTTGGAACGCGTAGAGTACGCGTCATGCCAGACGACATCGAGACCGGAGAGAGGGTGCGTCGCTACTTCCACGTCAAAGCTAAGCAGCTCGCGACGCTAGCGGAACTGCCGGCATGTGAGCACACGGGTCTGATCGGCAGCCATCGAGAGGAGATCCAGCGCGTCTACCTTCGCGACCTACTACCTCGCCGATTCGCGGTCGGACGCGGTATGGTTTATGGCCCGTTTCATCGAAGCCGTGAGGCGGACATTGTGATCTGGGACGCGGATAATTTTCCGTCGCTTCCAATGGCTGACCACGGCTTCTTCTTCGCCGAGTCCGTGCGCGCCGTGTTGGAGTGCAAATCGGGATGGAGCGCCAGGGAGTTCGATGACGTGCGGGGAAAGTGCAAGGCGGTGCGAGCCATCGTTCCGCAGGCCGGCCCCACGCTTACCGACAAATTGGAGTTTCTGTCGGCGCAGGTTGCGTCGATACGAATGGGAGAAAGCTATGCCGGAATGATCCACTACCCACACCACATTGCCACTGCCGGCATCTTTCTGCGCGGTGGCGAATCGTTCGGGCCCGACTTCGCGGCGAACCAAGCTACGATCGATGATGAGTGGCCGGACCTCTTACTCTTGCTTGAGAGCGGTGTTGTCGTCATGAAGAACTACTTGGACGAAAGTGGAATTCTTCGATTTTACAACGTAGAGAACGATTCACTTCTCGTCTTCACCTCATCGCTTCTCCAACTCGTTGCCGGCCGTTCTGTGCAGTTTGAGGCGCCGATTGATCTTCTCCGCTATGTGTCAACCTTTGGCTCCGTTGGTCCGTTCGCCTCGGTGCCCTTTCCGCTAACGCGGCCGGCGCCGATGCACAGCCATGTATGGGGTGACGATCGAGTCCCTTTCCGCTGACGAGCCAGGGCTCGACCGCCACGGTCGCCGCGGTTCCGCAGCTCGGCGACGTCGCCCGGCGGAACATCACGCTGGGGTTCAACCTGTCACTCATGAGCTCTTTATACTCTGTCTGAGGGTTCGAACGAAGTCCTCGGCCTGTGTGGTCAAGCGCAGATCGTAGAGATCGAGCAAGGTCTCTGCACGGCTCGCCATCGAGGCCCGACGGTTCGGTGTCCGCTCGAACGCCGATTCCGGACGGAGGGCTCGATGTACCACCAGGATCGGCGACGGATCTTCCGCGCGCGCCGGGCGAAGCCCGGGATCGATGGTCCCGAGCCATTCAAGCGCAGCATGTCCGTGCACCGTGAGATCGACGCGCGGAAGCCCTTCGAGATCGAAGTCCGGTGTGTAGTGTCGCGCTGCGTCCACTCCGCCTATCCCCACGCTGGGCGGGGCCTTCGCTTCGAGCCGGCACCGCAAGCCGGCGGGATCTGGTGGGCGACCGGAGGCATCGATGAAGCGAGCGGTGTGTCGCAATCCCTCGGTGAGCGTGAGGATCTCCTCCAGGGATCGACGCGGAAACCGGGCGAAGCCGGCACGTCGGTCGGTGGATCGCTCGAGCTCGGCCCGGAGCTGTAGCTGGTCAAGTGTTGCCTTGACGGTGGCGGTGCTGGCGCCCGATCGAGCCAAGATGGCCTTGATGGGGAGCGGCGGCTCACACCGCAGCCAGGCATCGAGGAGGACCATCCAGACATCAAACAGCCTGGGTGACCAGGGGCCTGTGGCACGGTCTACCGTTGCTGGTGGCCGCTCGTCACGTAGCGCCTCGCGGGTCAGCGCGGTGAGCTTCCTCAGCTCGAGGTCGTGGTCCGGGCTGCACACGTCATCATCCGCCGCGAAGGCCACGAGGTAGAGCCGCGTGGCGATGTCCGATCGAAGCAGCCTCGATCCGCGTTGCCATTCCTCGCGGACGCGGCGCGAGCTCATCTTCGGGAGGCGCGCGATGAGGGTGGCGCGTTCCAGCTGGGTGTTATCCGCGAGTAGCGCTGCGAGGTGCATCAAGGCGGCGCTCAGATCGCGGACGCTCTGCAGCGCGTACTTCAGCTCGATGACGCGCCGGCCATCTGCGGTTGCGAAATCTCCGCCGCCGATGGGGTCGGCGTTCGGGTAGAGGTCCCGGATCAGATCGGCGACCGAGGCCTGCCAGCGCGAGGCCGCGGATGGGGCGAGGATGGGTGCGATGAATCGTTGGTAGCAACCAGGATCATAGGTGGTAACTGGAATCGCCGGTGGCAACTGGAATCGCAGGTGGCAACATAGATCACAGGTGCTACCAGCGATATAAATATAGTAATATCAATATGTTGATAGTTAACGCAGAGCCAAGGGCGGGGGGCACGCAACACCCTGAGATCATGATGACTGCCTACTTCCACCGCCGGGCTTGATCGCCTTGCAGCATGCCTGGAACGGACGGGGCGCAGGTAACCTGCGACACTGGCTCGCGATCGTGGCAGCCGACGCACATCTCTGGGAGCTGTTCCGGGCGGTGGCCCGCGGGGAGGATGCCGCCTGGCAGGCGCTCCTGGCCGGGCTGGAGCCGGCGCTCATGGCGATGGCGCGGCGGCAGCCGATCGGCCGGCTGGGCGCCCGCGAAGACTCGCCGCGCGAGATCGTGACGCGGGTGTTTGGCCGGCTGCACGCCCGCGACCACGCCGCGATCCGCCAGCTCTGCGCGCTCGATCCGCCGCCGGTGCTGCAGGCGTGGCTGCGGGTGATCGTGCGCCGCTCGGCGATCGACTACATGCGCGAGAGCCCCGAGTTCGAGCGCGCGACGCCGACCCGGCCGCACCACTGGATCTCGCTCGCCACGCTGAGCTCCGGCGCGCCGGCCCCGGGCCTGGACTCGCTGGTGGAGAAGCGCACGCTGGTGCTGTCGTCGGTCCGCGACATGGTCGAGCGCGCCACCGCCGAGTTCCGGGCGCACGGCGACGCCGCGTTCACGCAGCTCGCGCTCGCATGGCAGATCGGCCGGATCCACGTCCGCCGGCTCGCGACCAAGGGCGAGCAGTTCCTCGCCGTGCTGGTCGCCGTGCTCGAGGGCCGCTCGCAGCAGGAGATCGCCGCGAGCCTCGGGATCACACGACGCGAGGTCGAGCTGACGGTGCGCTACCTCGAGGAGCTGCTCCAGGGTCGCTTTGCGGCGGACTGACGATCACGTCACGGCTCGGCGCCCAGCTCGAGCCGGACCTGGCGTTGTTCGAGCAGCTGCCCGGTGGCCAGGAGCAGCGCGGCCTGGGCCGCCTCGTTCTCGAGCAGCGCCCGGAGCTCGTCCAGCTCGGCGCTGGCCAGGCCGTTCTGGAGCTGCGCGACGCTGAGGTTCGACGAGGCGCCGGAGAGGTACTTGCGATTCTCGATCTCGAGGGTCTGGCTCGCGAGGGTGAGGGATTGCAAGGTGGCAGTCAGCTCGAGCGCCGCGGTGCGCTGGCGGCGAACGGCCGCGCGAACCTCGTTCCAGATGTCCTGGACGCGCTGCGTGGTGTTGACCGCGGTGACCTCGCGCTGGATCCGGGCCATCTCGGTGCCGGCGCGGCTGGCGCGGCTCATCGGCGTCCAGGTCAGGTTCACGCCCACGCTCCAGTCGCGCGAGGTGTGCTGGCCCAGATCCTTCAGCGCGCCGCTGTAGCTGTCGCCCTGGCCCGTGACCCCGCCCGTGACGCCGAGGTCGATCTGCGGCAGCGCGTCGTTCCGGGTCTTGCGCAGCGCCAGCTCCGCGGCCTTGCCGTCGAGCCCGAGGAGCGCGAGCTCGGGCCGGTGCGTCATCGCGGTGGCGAGCGCGGCCTCCGGCGACGTCGGCTCCGCGGGGGTGAGGCGCGGCCGGTCGGTCGGCAGGATCGGCCGGGTCCACTGATCGCGCGGCAGGTGGAGGACGACGCGCAGGGCGTCCCAGGCTTGCTCCACCGCCGCCTCCTGCTGGAGCAGCGCGACCTTGCGCTGCGCGAAGGTGTTCTCCGCGCCGGTCAGATCGGATCCGGGCGCCATGCCGGCGGCGATCTGCCGGCGGACCAGCGTGACGGTGTCCTCGGCGAGCTTCTGCGCCTTGACCTGGACGCCGTAGGCGTAGAGCGTCGAGACCACGTTCCAGTACGCGGTCTCGGTCTCCCGGACGAGCGTCGCCGCGGTGACCGCGAGCTGGTGGCGTTCCCGCTCCGATCCGATCTTCGCGGTGAGGATCGCGTACTGCGGGATCGCGAGGTCGCGTGAGAAGCCGCGCAGGAGCGGCTGGGTCACCGAGAAGCTCAGGCCCGCGCTGTGCGTGCCCGGCCCGCTCGCCGTGCTCGCCGGCGCGTCGCCGCTGCCGGCGGACAGCCCGAGCGACAGCGTCGCGCCGGTCGGCAGGCGCTGGTTCAGCGATAGCCGCCCGTCATCGCGGCCGGAGCGGGTGTTCGCGCCGGCGATGCCGGCCTGGGGCGAGCCTGCGGGCTGGTCGGTGCCCGTGTGGGTCACGCCCGCGGTGACGGTCGGGTCGTACAGGCTGCCGGTCGCGGCCTCGACGCCGAGCCGGGCCGACGCGAGCTGCTTGCGCTCGACCGAGAGGCCGAGGTTCTGCTGCATCGCGATCTTCAGCGCCTCGCTGAGATCGAGCCGCCACGCGGTGCGCTCGTCGTACGACGGCGGCAGCGACGGCGGCGCGGCCAGGAACGCGGGGAGCACGTTCGGGGCGCTGTCCTCGGCACGCGCGACCGCGCCAGACGCAGCCACCACGAGGAAGATGAAGTGCAGGAGTCGTGAGGGACGCATGGCAAGACGGACCTTTCCGCCGGTGGGGGCGGTGAGCGGGAGGCGCGGCGCGGTCATGCGGCACCGAGCGCCTGGATCGGATCGAGGCGCGCGGCGCGCATCGCCGGATAGAGGCCGGAGGCGACGCCCACGGTGATCGACACACCGAGCGACAGCACCACCGAGCGCAGGGTCACCAGGGTCGGCCAGCCGGCGTACGCGGCGACGCCGTGCGCGATGCCCGTGCCCAGCGCGACGCCGAACAGGCCGCCGAGCAGCGCGAGCGTGAACGCGGTGACGAGGAACTGCAACCGGATGTCGGCGCGGCGGGCCCCGATGGCGCGCCGGACGCCGATCTCGCGCGTCTGCTCGAGCACCGACGCCAGCATGATGTTCATGATGCCGATGCCGCCGACGAGCAAGGCGATCCCGGCGATCAGGCCCATCACGAGGTTGAATAGCCGCTGGGTCTCCTGGCTGTGGCGCAGCAGCGCCTCGGGGACGACGATCTCGTAGTCGCGCGCGCCGCCGTGGAGCCGATCGAGCAACGTGCCGATCACGGCGCCGGTCTCACCGGCGGGCGCGCCCGGCGCGAGGTGGACCACGATCGCGCCGAGCGCCGCCTGCCACGGATCGCGATCGAGCTTGGCGAGCGCGGTGGTGAATGGCAGGTAGATCTCGTGCTCGGTGGAGGACACCGCGAGGCCTTGCACGGCCGTGGCCGCGGTCGGGTCGGGCGCGAGGACGCCGATGACCTCGAACCACAGGTCGTTGATCTTGACGTCGTGGCCGAGCGCGCGATCGGCGCCGAACAGATCGCGCCGCGCCCCCGCGCCGATCACGCAGACCTGCGCGTGGTGGAGCTCGTCGCCGGGATCGAGGAACCGGCCCTCGGACAGCGCCATCGGCGCGACCTCGCGATGGCGATGGCTCACGCCGAACACCTGGGCGGAGGTCTTGGTGCCGGCCGCCAGGATCCTGGACGCCTCGAGCTCGATGCGCGGCGCCGCGAACCGCACGCCGGGGACGGCGTCCTCGATCGCCTCGACGTCGCGCGGCGACAGGCCGAGCGACTTCTTGCGGATCTCGGCGAGCTCCTCGGGCTTAGCCGGCTTCTGGTGGATGACCACGTTGCGCGTGCCGAGCCGGTCGATCTGCGCGAGCGCGCGATGCTCGGCGCCGGCGCCGATCGACAGCATCGCGATCACCGCGCCGACCCCGAACATCACACCGAGCATGGTCAGGGTGGTGCGCAGCTTGTGCTCGCCCAGGCTCGCGAGCGCGGCGCCGAGCGTGGCGCCGGACGTGGCGAGGATCCGCTTCATGGTGCCTCCCGGGACGGCGCGGACGGCGCGGCGCTGCCGGTCGCTGCCTCGAGCGAGCGCGTCGGATCGCGCAGCGCGATCACGTCGCCCTCGGCCAGCCCCGACGTGACGACGACGCGCGCCGGCGTCGCCGGGCCGAGCTCGACGGTGACCGGCGCCCAGCCGTGCGCGGCCCGGCGATAGACGATGGCCTGGCCCGCGCGCTCGAACACCGCCTGGCGCGGCACGACGAGCGCGTCCTGGCTGCCGAGCGCGAGGGTCGCGCGCACGCGCTGCCCGGGCTTCCTCACGTCGCGCTCCGTCTGGTCGAGCGCGACGATCACGCTGACGTACTGCGCCGGGATCCACGCCTGGCGCGGCCTGGCGAGCTTGTCGACCAGCCGGACCTTGCCGTGAAGCGTGCGCTCGGGCCGCGCTTCGATCACGAGGTCGGCCGGCTGGTTGACCTCGAGGCCGCCGCCGTCGACCTCGAGCACGAACAGCTCGGCCTCCATGGCGTCGAGCACCGGGAGGTCGGCGATGGTGGCGCCGGTGTGCAGCTGCGCGCCGAGCCTGGGCAGGTCGCCGTGGTCGTCGCGGCGCAGCACGAGGATGCCGGCCTCGGGCGCGCGGATCTCCATGTTCGCGAGCGCGGTGGCCGCGTGCCCGAGGGTGAGCTCGGCCCGCCGGCGCGCGATCGCCAGGAGCTCGACGTTGGTGCGCGCCACGCGGCGATCGATCTGGCGGGCGTGCTCGGCCAGGGCCTGTCGCGCCGTCGCCAGGCGTTCGTCGAGCTCGGCGCCGATGATCTCGTTGCGCGAAGCGAGCATCGGATCCCTGGGCTGGAACTGCCGCGTCTGCTCGGCCTGCCGCCGGGCGAGGGTCGCCGCGGCGTCGCGATCGGCGATCGTCGCGGCGGACCTGCCCTGCTCCTCGGAAAGCCGCACGTCGGCCGCGTCGAGATCGGCCCGGGCGTCGACCAGCTGCCGCTCCGCGTCGGAGCGATCGAACCGGGCGATGACGTCGCCCGCCTGGACGACGACACCGTCGGGCGCGAGCCAGGCGAGCTTCAGCGGGACCCACATGCCCGGGACGTCCGGGATGACGACCTCGGTGGCCTTGACCGCGCGCAAGGTGCCCTCGGCCGTCACGCGGCGCACGAACGCCTGCCGGGTGACGGTGACGCTCGCGATGGTGTCGGGCGCCGGGCCGGCGTGGGTCGACCACAGGCCGGCCGCGCCGCCGGCCACGAGCAGCACGACGAGCGCGAGCGCGCCCCGCAAGGTGTTCCGCATCATGGTGCCTCCGGTTCGGGGGCGACGCGCGACACGCGATCGCCCGGGGACAGCCCCGACGTGACCTCGACGGCGTCGGTCGAGCGCTGCCCGAGCGAGACCCGCACGCGCCGGGCGCCGCCGGCAGCCTCGCGATACGCGACCGGGCCTTCGGGCGTGACGAACACCGCGTCGGCCGGCACCTGGATCACGTCCGGGATCCGCCGGACCTCGACGCGGCCGCGAAACCGCATCCCGGGCCGCAACGCACAGGCCGTGGTCGGCGCGACCGCGACCTGGATCCGCACGACGCTGGTGGCCTCGGCGGCCGACCGCAGCACGCTCCCGGCGATCGACGTGACCGTGCCGTGGAGCCCGACGTCGGGGAGCGCATCGAGCCGCAGCGCCACCGGCGCGTGCAGGGCGATCCGCGCGATGTCGACCTCGTCGACCTCGCCGTTGCCGACCATCGCGCCCGACCCGACGACCTGCAGGAGGACGTCCTGGAGGTAGACGGTGTCTCCGATCTTCCTCTTCTCGCCGTAGCTCGTGGCGTAGACCACGGTGCCGGCGCGCGGCGACGCGAGGGTCAGGTGCGCGCGGCTGTGCGTGATCTGATCGATCTGCCGCACCACGCTCGCGCGCGCGTCGACGAGGCTCTGGATCTCGGCCGCGCTGGACCGGCGGTCGTGCGCGGCCTTGTCCCGGGCCAGCGCGAACTCCGCCTTTGCCTGCGCCACGTCGAGCGCGTCCGCGCGCCGCGTGTTCGACGCGACGAGATCGGCGGGCACGTCGGCCACGAGCGTGGTCTTGCGCAGGCTGGCCGCTCGCTCGAGCATGCGCAGATCCTCCTCGCGGCGCGCCAGCGCGGCTTGCGCGCGCGCCTGGTCGAGCCGGGTCCTGGCCTCGTCGGCCTGGGTCTGGAGGTTCTCGAGGCTGCGGTCCAGCTCGCCGGCATCGAAGGTCGCGATCGGCGCGCCCGCGAGCACCTCGCTGCCGTCCGGAGCCAGCCAGCCGATCTTGAACGACGAGACATCGGGCAGCGCCGGCGGCTTGATCTCGGTCGCATCGACGGCCGCGAGCTCGCCGGCGACGTCCACGGTGATGACGAGGTCGGCGCGCGTGACGTCGGCGACCGCGCGCTCGCCGCCAGGGTGAGCGCAGCCAAGGCTCGCGATCACGAGCCATCCGGCGCCCCTCATGACCGGCCTCCCGGTCCGATCGAGACCAGGTCGCCCTCGGCCAGGCCGCGCGCGACCGCGCACAGCTGGGCGTCGCACGCCGCGAGCGTGACGTCATGGAGCTCGCCGGTGTCGCGCCGGACGCGGGCGATCCGGCCGTCGATCCGGCCGTCGTCCCCGGGATCGGCCACGATCGCGCCGCGCGGGATGACGAGGCCGTGCAGGGCTGGGCGAACCACGGCGACCTTGACCGCCATGCCGGGCCGCAGCCGCGCCGGATCGCAGGGCGCGAGCGCGAGCGTGACGCTGAACGTTCGCTTGAGCGAGGCGCTGCCTTCCTTGATGCGCGCGACGGGCGCGAGCGCCTCGATGGTGCAGGCCAGCGGATCGGCGGGATAGGCGTCGAACGTGCACGTGGCCGACGCGTGGAGGCCGACGCGGCCGTCGTCGACGTCGATCAGGTCGGCGCGGACCTCCATCGGCCTGGTGAGATCGGGCAGCGAGACGATCGCGGTGCCGTCCTGCACCGCATCGCCGGTGCGGAACTTGTGGCCGTCCGACGAGCTCTCGGCGATGACGACCACGCCGTCACGCGGCGCCTTGAGCTCCAGCGCGCCGATCGCCTGCTCGGCGGCGTCGATCCAGCGGCGGGTCTTGTCGAACTCGATCTGCTTGAGCCGCTCCTCGAGCGCCTCCTGCGCGATCATCGTGGCGAGCTCCTTCCGGATCCGGCCGAGGCCGGCCTCGGCCTCGAACAGCGCGAGCTGGTTCGCCTGGACGGTCCGGCTGGTCATCAGGTCCGGCGGCAGATCGGCCAGGAGCCGGGCCTTGTCGCGGGCGATCTCCTGGCGGCGGACGTCGAGCCGCTTCTCGGCGAGGCGCAGCACGCTGGCGTCCTGGAACAGCCGGAACTGCGCCTGGGCCTCGCGGAGCTGCGTGTGGTGTTCCTGCAGCTTGCCGGTGAACGGCGCGTCGTCGAACACGAGCACGCGCTCGCCGGCCTTGACCGCCGCGCCGTCGCCGGCCATCCAGCGGATCGTGAGCGTCGCCTGATCGGTGCTCGGCGCCACGAGCTCGATCGCGCTCACCGGATGGAGCACGCCGGTGAGCAGGACGCGATCGGTGACGTCGCCCTGCCGCACCACGGCCGTTGCCGCGCCGGCGGCGTCCGGGTGGCCGGCACCGCCGCATCCGAGGCATCCCCACGCGAGCACGCCGGCCATCACGAGGCGCGCCATCACGCGTCCACTCCTGGCGCGGGCCCGTCGCACACGATCTTGCCATCGCAGATCCGGATCGCGCGCGGGCAGCGCTCGGCGATCGCCGCCTCGTGGGTCACGATCAAGATCGTGTTGCCTTCGGCGTGGAGCTGGTGGAACAGCGCCATCACGTCGTCGGTGGTCGCCGAGTCGAGGTTGCCGGTCGGCTCGTCGCACAGGAGCAGCGACGGCTCGGTGACCAGCGCGCGCGCGATCGCCACGCGTTGCCGCTGGCCGCCGGACAGCTGGTACGGCCGGTGCTCCCGCCGGTGGGCCAGGCCGACCCGCGCCAGCGCCCGCGCGGCCCGGATCTCGCGCTCGCGCGCGGGGGTGCCGCGATACACCAGCGGCAGCGCGACGTTGTTGTGCGCCGTCGCGCGATGCAAGAGCTGGAAGCTCTGAAACACGAAGCCGATCTGGTGGTTGCGGAGCCGGGCGCGTTCGTCGTCCGCCAGATCGTGGACGTCGCGGCCGCCGAGCCGGTACCGGCCGCGCGACGGCGTGTCGAGGCAGCCCAGGATGCTCAGCAGCGTCGACTTGCCGGAGCCCGACGAGCCGACGATCGCGACCATCTCGCCGGGCGCAACCGTGAAGCTCACGCCGTCGAGCGCCGCGATCCGCTCGTCGCCCATCTGATAGTACCGCGCGACGTCGGCGAGCTCGATCAGGGGGCCGCTCGCGAGGTGGCCGATTTTTGCTTGTGTTCCCATGACCGGGTAAGTCGGCGCGACCGGGCTCGCTGCACAAAAAACCTGGCGCGCCGGCCAAGTGGGCGAAGGGAGGCCGCTCCTTGGCCATCGCGGGCGCGCGGTGAGGCTATGCTCGCGCGCGATGCGCGAGATCCGGCCGATCACCAGCGACGAAGCAGGGGCGTTCCGCGACTGCGTGCTGACCACGTTCGGCGGCGATCACGACGATGACCCGGCGGGCGCGGATCGGGTTCGCGCGCTGATCGCGCCGGGCCGCGCGTGGGCCGCGTTCGATGCGGGTGCGGTGGTCGCGACCGCGGCGAGCTTCGCGCTGACGCTGGGGATCCCGGGGGGTTCGCTCGCGATGGCGGGGCTGACCATGGTCACGGTGCGGCCGACCCACCGGCGGCGCGGCCTCCTGCGCGAGCTCCTCCGGTTGCACCTCGAGGACGCGCGGGGCCGCGGCGAGCCGATCAGCGGGCTGTGGGCCTCGGAGGCGACGATCTACGGCCGCTTCGGGTATGGCATCGCGGCCCAGGGCGACGCGCTCGAGATCGACACGCGCGGGCTGGCGATCGCGGCTGGGTCCGGCGGGGATGCCTGCGAATGGCTCGACGAGGCGGCCGCGCGCGTCCAGTTGCCCGCCATCTATGCGCGGGCGATCGCGGATCGCCCGGGTGCGCTGCATCGCAGCGACGTGTGGTGGCGCGAGCGCCGCTTCCTCGAGGCGCCGTTCGTGCGCGCGGGGGCGAGCCGGCGCCGCCACGTCATCGTCCGGCGCGGCGGCGACGCGGTGGGCTACGTCGTGTTTCGCCAGCGCGGCGAGTTCCACATCGATACGCCGAGCGGCGCGACCGAGATCATCGAGCTGATCGCGATCGATCCGCGCGCCGAGGCCAGCCTGTGGGAGTTCGTCTTCGGCATCGATCTGTTCCCGACCGCGCGGTGGGGCAACGCGCCGACCGACACGCCGCTGCCGTGGATCGTCTCGGACGTCCGCCGGGTCGTGCGCCGGCGCACGGATACGCTGTGGCTGCGGATCGACGACGTCGCGACAACCCTCGCGTCGCGCCGCTACCAGCGCGACGGCGAGCTGCGGCTGGCGATCGACGATGCCACCTGGCAGCTGGTGGTCGAGGGTGGCCATGCCCGCTGTGCGCGGGTCGAGGCCGCCCCGGAGCTCCGCCTGGAGCGCGCCGCGCTCGGCTCGGTGGTGCTCGGCAGCGTGCCGGTCGCGCTGCTCGCGCGGGCCGGGTCGATCACCGGCGCCGCGGACGTGGTGGCGCGGGCCGATCGCCTGTTCGCGTGGCCGATCGCGGCGTGGTGCCCCGAGCTGTTCTGAGCACGCCGCGCGCGCCGCGGATCAGGATACGAAGACGTCGGAGTAAAAGTCGCGGAGCCCTTGCTCCGCTTGCCGAGCTTCGCCTTCACGACAAGACAACCACTCTGCAGCAGTGTCCCAGGAAACGATGCCAACGCTTGCTGCTCGAACCACGAGCGCGCTGAAGCGCCCGGCACGCGATGGATGCTCTGTCAGCGATCGGATAGGGTGGTACGCGAGTGTGTACGTCTCCTTGGCGTCCCAGTCTACCTCGGGCGGTTCGTTGGGGGTGCAGATGCTCTCAAGGGGGACTGATCGTTTCAGCCCGTTCCAGATCTGGTATCTACCCGCGGTAAAACTAATTCCGAAATGGTCCAGAACCGAGCGCAGAGCAGTGTTACCAGCACCGCGATAACGGGACACAGCCTCCAGCTGGGGCGCGAGGAGCTGAACTGCGAACGCATTGGCGCGTTGCTCCACGGGATCGGTGCGGGTGTCGTAGCGTTCGTCGAGCTCCGCATACTCGTCGACTCGGAGGTCCTGAAGTTGCGGGGTTGGGTCGAACAGCAAGTGGCAAAGCTCATGCGCTATCGTCGATCGACGTACGCATGCGTTGGCGTTCTTTCCGTAGATGTTCAAGACGATCGCCCGCCGGCCACCGCTGGATTGCACGGTGGCTCCGGCGACCCGATCTCCCAGCGGGGCTTGAATGACCGGTATCGCCAGCTCGATCTCGATGAGCTCTCGCATCGAGGGGATCGGGTTGCTGGCGATCCCGAGCTTCGCGCGAAGGCGATCTGCCAGCTCGTAGCCTACTGCGTGTGGAGGGCGCTGAAACGAGCCGTAGTCAGCGACGACCTTGAAGGTGTGCTTCGGCCGGTGAAGATTCAGTTTCTCTTCAAGACGAATTTGCGTCATCGCAACCCATGACGCCTCGGCGAGGGTTGCAACGATCGACGAAGAGAGTGCAGGGCGTTCATCGGCGAGATGGCGCAACCGTACGGCCACACGTTCGTTGCCATGAGGGTCTGGCTGGAAGGAAATCAGCCGTTCGTCGAGGCCGAGGATTCTGGCCACACGCTCGTATTCCCGGATCGGGCGCCGCTTGGAGCCTTCGAGCGCCTCGATCACCTCCGGTGCAAGCCCGCTCTTCGTGGCGATCGTACGAATTTGGATCCCGAGCTGGTCACGTCGTTCGCGGAGGGTTCGCCCCACAGCAGCAGGATCGCTGGTGACGATCGCTGATCCGTCGTGCATGATTTCGCAGAGCTTGTCGAACCCGTACGCTTCCAGTGCCTCCTGCGCCGTGAGACGACGCCCCTTGGCCTTCGGTGAGAGGTCCAGCGTCAGCAAATCAAGACCGCGCACAAACATCCTGCTAGATCCCTTGGCTCGCTCTTCGGGCGTCACACCCTCGCCCGGCCCCAAAACCTCATCGAGCATGGTTGCGTCCGTCTCGCTCATCGGAACACCCGCTCGGGGCAATCATTGTCCTCGCTCCAGCCGGCTGAAACGACTTCGAACCCGAACGACGATAGCACCTTCATTGCATCCTCGAGCTGCCTTGGCGTCTTGGCAGGATAGCGACCGGAACCGCCGTTTGCGTACAGCTTCCGACTATCCACGGCATCCACCCAGAACTCGCCTCCACACGAAGCGGGCTGGCCACCCGTAAGGTTTGTGTGCTTCGCGACGCCTAGCGACAGTGGTGGCGGTCGGACGCCTGGGGCGATCTCCAGGATAACCCGGACGGCTTCAGGGATGATCACCCAGAGGTGACGGCCGTCGCGCTGTCCCGGACGGGTCACGGGAACGGTGTTCTCGACGCATTCTGGAAGAATTCCTACCCCATCCTCAACGCCAAGCTGACGGTGCTCATCGTGAGCGTTAGACGGCTTCGCAGGAGCCTGGGGTGGGTACAGCGAGGTGTACGCTCGCGAGATCCATGTAGACGGCGCTTACGATAGCATGCAGGCGGGACCCGAACGACGCGAGGATCAGGTTTCCTCGACGACAGGCTGAAGCCTCGCGCGCTCGCGGCGCGACATCACCTCGCGCCACCACGGCGTCGCGCCGTCGACGTGCTCGGGCTCGAACGCGGCCCCGAGCCTGGGCGTGACAATCCGTACGCCGCGCTGACCGGCCAGTTCGACGAGCGTCTCGCCCGGGTCGTTCCACGCGTGGAACCCGAGGCTGAACGTTCCCCAGTGCACGGGCAGCAGCGTGCCGCCGCCGAGCATGCGGAACGCCTCGAGCGCGTTCTCGGGCCCCAGGTGGATCGTGCCCCAGCTCGGGTGGTAGGCGCCGATCTCGAGCATCACCAGATCGAACGGGCCGTGCGCGCGGCCGATCGCCTCGAACTCGGGCGTGAGGCCGGTGTCGCCGGAGAAGAACACCTTGCGGCGCTCGGACTGGATCACCCAGGACGCCCACAGCGTCCTGTTGCGACCGCCGATTGCGCGGCCGGAGAAGTGCTGCGCCGGCGTGGCGGTCAGCCGGAGCCCGCCGAGTTCGACCGACTCGTGCCAGTCGAGCTCGGTGATCCGCTCGGGCGCGAAGCCGTAGCGCTCGAGGTGGGCGCCGACGCCGAGCGCGGTGACGACCGGCACGTTGCTGCGCGCGAGCGCCGTCATCGTGGACTTGCACAGGTGATCGAAGTGATCGTGCGACAGGAGCACCAGATCTAGCGGCGGCAGCTCCGCGAGCTCGGCGGGGACCGGGTGGAACCGCTTCGGGCCGATGATGCCGATCGGCGAGACCCGCTTGCCGAACACCGGATCGGTGAGGATGCGCCGGCCGTCGAGCTCGAGCAGCACCGTGCTGTGGCCGAGCCACGTCGCGCGGAACCCGGTGTCGGAGCGCTGCGCCCACAGCGCGTGCGGCCGCTCGAGCGGCAGCGGGGCCGGCGGCCGGCGCTCCTGGCCGCCGAACAGGAGCTCGCCGAACATCGGCAGGAAGCCGCCCTGGACGCCTACCGGCGTGACCGCCGTGTTGTGGAACACGCCGTCGGCGAACTGGCTCGACGCGACGCTGCGCTCCTGCCGCAAGCCGGCGCTGCGGCGATGCGCCGGCTCGTCAGGCGCGGGCGGCTCGGGGGCGGCGGTCTTGGTGCGGGTCTCGGGCTCCGGGTCGGCGGACATCGGTCGAACTCCTTGCTCGGCGGTCGTACGAGTGTTAAGCATACTGTACAGTCGTTTAACGGCAAGCTCGTCATGCCACCGCAGCTCCGCAAGGTGCCCGCTCCCGGATCCGCGCCCCCGGACGCCGCGTCGGCGAACGAGCAGCGCATCCTCCAGCACGCGCTGCACAGCTTCGCGACGCGCGGCTACGCGGCGACCGGGCTGCGGGCGATCGCGGCCGACGCGCAGCTCACGGCGCCGATGGTCAACTACTACTTCAAGACCAAGGAGGCGCTGTACCAGCGCGTCGGGGCGATGGTGATGGACGGCCTGGTCGCGGTGGTCGCGGCCGCGTGCCCCCAAGCCGGCACGCTCGCGCAAGTGCTGGCCGGCAACCTGCTCGGCCACCTGCAGTTTGGCGCGGAGCACCCCGAGGCGGTCCGGTTCCTGTTCGGGCTGCTCTACGGCCCGGAGGAAGGCCGCCCCGGGTTCGACATGCGCGGCTACGCGGTGGTCGAGGCGCGCATCCGGCAGCGCTTCGATCGCGCAATCCGATCGGGCGCGTTCGTGCTGCACGCCGGCGTGACCCGCGCGGATGCCGTCGAGCTGTATCAGGGCCTCGTGATGAGCCTCGTCATGCATGACGTCAAGGCGCCGAACTTCGGCAAGCCGCGCACCGAGCCCCGCATCGCGTCGCGCCGGCTCGGGATCCTGCTCGCCGGGCTGGGCACGCTGCACGAGTAGCTGAACGTACCGCCAACACGATGGACCAGCGAGTCAAGACCCCATCACCTCACCTGCGCGCAGACGTGCCGGGCGCATTCTCCGAGGCTGAGTACTCGGCCGACGTCGCCAAGGTCATCGCGCATGCGGCAGCCACCGGCAGCGCCGTGGTCGTGAGCGCCGATGGCCGTCCGCGCGTGGTCATCAGCATCCCTACGGTTGATCTTCCGATCCTCGGCGACTGACTCAGCCGCAGTTCGATGGGCGCCGGCGGCGGTCACGTTCGCTTGTGACTCGACGTACCCACGACCGATTTCAGCTTGCGCGTACCTCGGTAAGCGTACCTGGGACCTCGGGAGAGCGTCGGCCGGCTTGTGACCGGCGCGAGCAAGCCGACCCAGCTGGACCAGACGCCCCGCTCACAACCCAGTGCCTCGTGCCCATGCTCCCCGCCGGAATGTATTTTCAGGAGTCCGGAGAACCGGAGAAGAGAGAGATGGGCGGGCATGGCAAGCCGTCGTGACATCCTGCGGGCGCCACGCGGTGTGCGGGTGTGCGAACAATCGCCGCGTCGAGCTTCGCCGGTGCGCCCACGTGGGCATTGCCGCCGCCCACCGCGCCCACGTGGGCGTTGTGATTGCTATGGACTATGGACGATCGCGCCCACCGCGCCCACGTGGACATTGTGATTGCTATGGACGATCGCGCCCACCGCGCCCACGTGGGCGTTGTGATTGCTATGGCCGATCGCCGATCGCGCCCACCGCGCCCACGTGGGCGGCGGGCGCAGAGGCGAGCTCGGCTCGATCGAGCGGCGAACCTCGAGATGATCCGCAGTGCTGGTGACTCGCGGTACGCTTACGACATAGGCGGCGGTCAGCTGGCTCCGACGGATCCACTCACCGAGAAGTGGGTCGAGGTGCGGGTCCTGGCCTTGCCCGCTGCCGCCACGTCGGCTGCGGCCCCTGATCCCGACGGTCCTGGGCCGATCAGCCCGGTGTCGAGCGCCGAGACCGTCTGCGGCTCAGACGGGCTTCTCGTACACGATGTAGCGCTGGTGCCCCGGTGGCTTGTAGCCAAAGGTCACGTCGCCGCGGCGCTCGTATCCGAGGCGCTCGTACAGCGCGATCGCCGCCGGGTTGCCGGGATAGCCGTCGAGCCGGATGCTCGCGAAGCCGCGCGCCCGCGCGAAGGCCGCGCAGCACTCCATCGCGGCGCGCCCGTGCCCCGCGCCCTGACAGCGCGGATCGATCACGAAGGCGTGGATCACCAGCGCAGGCTCGGGGCTGCGCCAGACCATGGCCGCGTACTCGGGCGCCGGCAGGGCATTGAGGATCACCGCCCCGACCGTGTGGCGTTCTCCGTCGGCGATGAGGAACAGGTCACCGCGGGCCACGGCGTCAGAGGCGGTCGCGCGATCGGGGTAGCGCTCGTCCCATTGCCGGATCCCGCGCTCGAGCAGGCCGGCGGTGCACGACCGGTAGAGCGCGGAGACGGCATCGACGTCGCGCTCGGTCGCGGCGACGAGGGTCAGGGGCTCCGGGCCATCGCCGTTCATCGCTGCCAGCGTATCAGACCCCCGGCCGTGGCCCCGAAGCAGGCACCGCACGTACGGGCTGGCCCCTGCGCTTTCGTGAGTTCATGGATGCGCCGATCATCGCGATACGACAGAGGAACTCGAGGCGACATCCGGGATACGGCCCTTGCGGGGCCTGGGGCGGCTTCGATCAGGGTGGACCTGGAACCCGACGAGCTCCAGCTGAAACCAGCCCGCCTCGATCTTGAACGGGTCCAGCACCGCCGAGACATCGTTCTTGCGGGCGTTGAGCCGGCTGCAGCACAGGCGATAATTGGACCACTCATAAGCGCGCTTCCAGTGGTGCGACTTCGCCACGAAGTGGTCGGCCGATCGCGCGCCGGTGACGCGGTGGATGCGAAAGCAGGCGTACGCGCAGACCTCGTGATACCGGGACATCAGCTCGTCGAGGCTACTGATCCAGTAGGGCGGCAGGCTCGCGGCGGGGATATCCGCTTCGCGCGTGGCGATCGGCTTGAACGGCCGCCCGGCGGTCCGCCTGGTGGGAGGTGGCTTTCCACAGAGCTCCGCGATCGCGCGCAGCCCCGGTTGTCGCACGCGGCGGTCAAAGTCCGCGGGCTCGGGTGCGGCGACGACCGGGATCACGAGGATCTCCGCTTGGCAGGCCTCGCGTTCTTCTTGGAGCGCAAGGCGTTTCGAAATTCGGACCAGCGCAGCCAGAACCGATCCGGGTCGCCCAGCGCCGCGCGCAACATGTCGTCGACCTGCTTGACGTCCTTCGCCGAAGGGTTCTCCTGCACCACCAACTCGAGCGCGCGAGCGATCGCCTGCTCGGCGGGGATGGACCGTGCCTCCTTGAGATCGAACGCCTCGCTGGTCAGCCACGCCGTGGCGTCGCCGTGGCGCACGAACTCCCGCTTGCGAAGCACCACCTGCGGCTTCTTGCCGACCTTCTCGAGATCGAGATCGAACCAGGCGTCTTGCTCGGCATCGAAGGTTGGCTCTGCCGAGGCCAGCACGAGGGGCGAATGGGTCGCGGCGATCAGCTGGATCGTGGCCTGGTAATGGAGCACCTTGGTGAGGTTGAGCACCGACTCGAGAATCGAGCGCTGCCAGCGAGGGTGGAGATGCGCCTCGAGCTCGTCGATCAACATCACCACCTGAGACGTCGGCTCCTCGCCATGGCGTTCGGCCGCGAGGCGGTGCTCTACCAGGGACCAGAGCAGCATGTACCCGAGGGCCACGATCCGGCGAACCCCTGCGGACGCATGAAGGATCGGGACATGCGTCGCATAAGCCGTCTCCAGGGAAGGAATATCGCGAGAATCGTCGAGAGAGATCCGGACCAGCGGACCTGGGTTGAGGAAACCTTCGGGCCCCCCTTTCGGAGACAGCGTGGACAGGACGCCTTTCATGAGGTGCGCATCCACATCGTCTTCTCGGATCCAGCTCGCCCAGTCACGGACGAGGCCGTTACACACGATCGTCTCACGACCGTCGACCTCGACCTTGAGCTCGTCCCAGACCTCGTTCGGCGTGAACACGTAGCCGGGCAGCCGCTCCTGGACGTCGATGTTGCCGCGCCGCTTCCAGTAGTTCCGCGCGGGATCCCACACAGAGAACGAGCCGTCGGCGTGCGCATAGATCACCAGGCCCGGGTTCCAAGGGCGGCCGGGCTTGCCGGTCCATGCTTCATCGCGCACGAGTACTGGCTCTCGTAGGCGACGATCCCGCTCTTCGACGTGAGCTCGAAACCGATCGATGCAGGCTTCTTGGAATCGGTAGGTCGAGCCGTGTAGCCGGAGGTCATGCGGCGATTGAGCTCGTGCGGCCAGCGTCGGGTCAGGGCCCACCAGGCAACATCGAGGAGAAAGCTCTTGCCCAGGCCGTTGTCACCCGTGATGAGGTTGAGCCGCGAGCCTAGATCCAGCCGCATCTCAGGATGCCGGGCCGACGTTCTTGAGGTGCAGGTGGTGGAGCATGCGCGCCAGACCTTTCTACTCCGATGTCGAGCCATGGTGGTCGCGCGTGCGAGCCAAGATCCTTCCGGGGTGTGCACTCGCACGAGCCGGCGCGGAGACGTACGATGAGGTCACGCTCGAGTCGACTACGAGGTCCCGTGCTGGGCCGCCTCGCCGCGGGAATGGTCGGCCGCGTCCAAGCGCACGCTCGAAGCGTTACGGTCTCACGCTGACCGCGGCACGATCCTTGCGACAAGTCTGGGCGTGCTGCGCGAAGTCATCGAGTGGATCGAACGTGCGCGCCGGCTCGTTCCGGCCGAGGATCGCAAGATCCTGCTGTCTCCGCCGCGGCTGGCCGCCCGGTTTGCGCGGTTCGCCCTCCGGCGCTCGGCGGGGAGCGCGGGACGAGCGACCGCCGACGACGTGCGGGCGCGCGATCCCGAGCTCGTGACGCTGCTCTGCGATCTGTGGCGCGCGCTCGGCACGTACTACTTCCGGCTGCGGGTCGAGGGTCTCGAGCACGTGCCGCCGCGCGGCCCGGTGCTGTTCGTCGGCAACCACAGCGGCGGCATGCTGCCCAGCGAGGGCTTCTTCACCTCGCTCGCGATCCACGATCGGCTCGGCGCCGATCGCGCAATCTATGCGCTCGCCCACGACTTCCTGTTCGAAGATCCGACGCTGCGGCGGTACGCGGCGCGGCTGGGCATCCTGCGCGCAGGCCACGAAAGCGCCCACCACGCGTTCGCCGCGGGGGCGGGCGTGCTGGTCTATCCGGGCTCGGACATGGATACGTTCCGGCCGTTTGGCGATCGCAACAAGGTGGTCCTGGCCGGCCGCACGGGGTTCCTCAAGCTGGCATTGCGCGCGGGAGTACCCATCGTGCCGGTGGTGACGGCCGGGACCCACGAGCAGCTCGTCGTGCTGCTGCGCGGCGATCGGCTGGCGCGCCTGCTGCACGCGCATGCGTGGGCGCGCAGCGAGGTGCTGCCGCTCGTCCTGTCGGTGCCGTGGGGGCTGACGTCGGGCTTCTTGCCGTATCTTCCGCTGCCGGCGCAGACCACCATGTCGTTCCTGCCCGCGATGCGCTGGCCCGAGCTCGGCCCGGCAAGCGCCGAGGCACCGGCGGAGGTGAACCGCTGCTATCGCGACGTCGAGGCCGCGATGCAGGACGAGCTGGATCGGATCACGCGCGGGCGCCGCCTGCTGCTGGGCCAGCGCGTCACGCCACCGCCCGCTGCTGCCAGACCTCGTCGAGGAAGCCCAAGAGCTCGCGATCCAGGCGGCCGGGGCGGAGCCGCCACTCGAGCATCGAGCTCGCGGTGATCAGCCGGGCGTGCGGGAGCTCGCGGGCGAGCCGATCGGCGTCGCTGAACGGGTGGATCGGATCCGACGGATGGCCGATCACCAGGGTCGGCTGGGTGAGCGCGTGGCGCTCCTCGATCGGCGGCGCGACGCGCCCGAAGATCAGGCCGTCGAGCACGGCGAGCGAGGCCGCCGGATCGCGCCGCACGAAGTCGATCAACGCATCGGCGAGGTAGTGGGTGCGCGGGATGCGGCGGGTGAACGCCGCCACGCCGGCCATGAGCCGCTGGCTGATGCGCAACGTGAGCGCGAGGGGCACGAACGCGCCGGCCGCCGCCGGCAGGGCGTTCTCGAGCACCGGCATCTCGAGCACGAGCGCGCGGACCCGCGCGGGCGCGGCGACGGCGACCTCGAGGGCGACGTTGGCGCCGAGTGACATGCCGCCGACGACCGCCTGGGACAGCTCGAGGTGATCGAGCAGCGCGATCACGTCGCGGCCGAACTGCGGCATCGAGTACTCGGTCATGGCGTGGGGCTGCGCGGAGGTGCCGTGCCCGAGCATGTCGACGGTGATGACGCGATGGCCGTGCGCGGCGAGCTTGGGCGCGAGCTTGGTGTACATCCGGCTGTCCATCAGGAGGCCGTGGGTCAGCACGATCGGGCGCGGGCCGCTGCCGTGCTCGTGGTAACCGATCCGGCGGCCTCGATACGTGAAGCTCGCGGCGGGGATCTCCGGAGAACGAAACAACGGCATGGTCCGGTCATCCTATCCCACCGCTCACCCGGCAGGCCCGTCCTTCGGCAAGGCGCCTCGCTCCGGCGCTGGCGCTGCGTGTCCTTTGCCAAAGGTGAAGGCTAGCTCGTTCGCTTCGCCGGATCGATGGAACCCCGGCGTGGACCGCAACGCGGAGCCGGCCGACCGGCTGATTCGAGAGCATCTGATCGGCGATCTGTCAGATGCTGGTCCGGAAACCGGACATCCGTGATCAAAACCTGGTTGGTTCGCGCCATTGGCGTGCAACGTTCTTGCGTACTCTCGATCTCTGATGTAGTGCAGTTCCATGCCGGGCACGCCCCACGAAGTCGTCTTGCTCGCCATCCGCGACAACCCGGCGCTGCTCGCCGAGGTGCTCCGACGGGTGGTGGGGACCGACATGCCAGGCCCCATCGAGGTCATGGATTCCAATATCCGGTTTGCCGCCTCGCTCGAGACGCGGCCGGATCTCGTGTTGCGCACTCCCAACGCCCCGTCCAAGTGGACGATCATCGAGCTGCAAAATCGCAAGGATGAACGCAAGTGCCGAAGCTGGCCGCTGGCCGTCAGCGTGCTCTTGCAGCGCGACGGCATGGGGGATGTCGTCGTGATCACCTCGAGCCGCAGCGTGGCCACGTGGGCCAGGAGAGCGGCTCACCATCGCAGCGAACGGGGAACGCGCCTCGGCCTGACGCCCGTGGTCGTCTTGCTCTCGAAGGACCACACCTCCGCGCTCCTCGATCCGGCGCGACCGGAGCTCGCGCTGTTCGCCGTGTGGGCGAGTGGCCGCGGTCCAGGACCCGAAGCGCGTCGTGTCTTGACGCGCGCCCTCGACCTGACCGGGGAGATGCCGGCCCCGTTGCAGGAAGCCCAGACGCGTGCGATCTTGGCCATGTTGAGCCAGCGGCTCGTGGCATCGCTCAAGGAGAAGGCGATGGATGTCGATAAGGTCCCAGAAACAAAGGCATCGCGCGCGTTCCGGCTGTTCTTCGAGCAGCGGGGGGAGGCGCGAGGTGAGGCGCGAGGCAAGAGGGAGGCGTTGCTTGCCGTGCTCACGGCGCGAGGCCTCTCGCCAACAAAGGCCGAGCTCGCGTCGATCGCGGTCCTCACCGACCTCGCCGTGCTGGAGCGCTGTATCACGGCGGCCGTGACGGCCGCCTCCGTGGGAGCGATGCTCGCCAGCGCCGAGCCAGCGCGCCGCCGCCGCCCGGCTCCCGCGCACGCGCCCAGGCCGCGGACCGTCAAGCATCCATCCAGACGGCGGTGACGACCGTCTCGAGGAGTGGCCGAGCATCGCCACGACGTTCCCACCGGTACGCGCTGCTTCGCTGGGACGTTTGACGACGTGATGTGCCTGCCGGAAAGCTTGCGAGCGCCGGGTACCTTGCCGCCGTGAATTTTGACCGCTTGGTGAGCAAGCTGGCCCCGCGAGGACGCCAGCGCGCGTGTTGGCGGTCTCCAGCGAGCCGCGAGCCGGTCAGATCCTGTGCGGTGAAGTACTAGCAATTCCGGCGGATTGCCAAACGAGCGACACCTGAGGCGCGGCCGGTGACACATGCAGGCACCATGAAACCGGCACGGCCCTCATGATCATCGCCTTCCTCGCACGCTTGTTTCGATCGGGTCCAGGAGCCGACCTGCGAGCGGCCAAGCACGGGAGCCGCGACGCCATCGCGCGGTTCTACGACGCCCACGTCGATGGCCTGTACACGTTCGTGTTTTACCGCGTCGGGCGCGACGCGTCGCTCGCCGAAGATGTCGTGCAGGAGACGTTCACGATCGCGCTGTCGCGCGGCGACGCCTACGATCCGGCGCGCGGCTCGGTGGGCAGCTGGCTCACCGTGCTGTCGCGTAACGTGATCCGCGACCACGTGCGCGCGCACCGGCGCAGCGACGAGCTCCAGGCGACGTGGGAGCGGATCGACGCGACGCTGGCGCAGAACTTCGCGGCGATGGCCGAGCGGCCGTTGCCCGGCGAGGTGCTCGAGCGCGCCGAGACCCGCGACCTCGTGCACATGGCGGTCGCCAACCTGCCCGAACAGTACCGCACCGCGCTCACGCGCAAGTACGTCGATGGCGAGAGCCTCGAGACGCTGGCCGGCGAGCTCGGGATCTCGGTCGATGCCACCAAGTCGCTCCTCGCCCGGGCCCGGCGCGCGTTCCGCGAGACGTTCGCGACGCTGTCGGTCCACTTCTCGGAGGCCGTATGACCACGAAGACCAGCGACCAGCCCGACGTCCTCGAACACAACGTCTCCACGCTGCTCGAGACCGGCGGCGAACGGCCGCAGATCTCCCCGGCGGCGCGCACCCGGATCCGCGCCGAGCTGGTCGCCAAGCACGGCGTGGCACGCGCGCGCGCACGGTCGCCGCTGGTGGCGGTCGGCGCGGGGCTCGTCGCGATGGCCGCCGCGGCGCTGATCGTCAGCCGGTTCGTCGGAGATCCGGCCACGCCGTCCGTGCTGCCCGCCCCGGGCGACGCCGCGCGCGCGGTCGCCGGGGCCGAGGTGATCCGCGAGCCGGGCGCGAAGGTGACCGAGCTCGGGCCACGGCACCTCCGCGTCGAGGGCGCGGCGCTGATCGACGTCGAGCCGGGCAAGGGCGCGTTCGTCGTCGAGACGGCGCACGGCCGGATCGAGGTGCTCGGCACGAAGTTCCTGGTCGACGGCGAGCCCGGCAAGACGACCGCGGCGGTCGTGCGCGGCCAGGTGAAGCTCGCGACGGCCGACGGCGACCTCGTGTTGCACGCCGGCGAGCAAGGCGTGGCCGAGCCGGGGCACCCGCCGGTGCGCGGCCCGGCGCCGCGGCTGTCGCACCTGGTCAGCTGGGCCCAGCAGGCCCGCCACCGCGACGAGCACGTGGTCGAGCCGCTGCATCACGGGACGTTGTTCGCCCGCGATCCGGGCGTGCGGTCACACCCGCCGTGGGGCGAGGAGTATCCGCTGCCCATCGTCAAGCTCGGGCTGGATGTCGTGGTCGAAGATCAGGTCGCGCGCGTCGCGCTCGATCAGACGTTCCACAACGCGGCCAACCAGGCGCTCGAGGGTGTGTACCGGTTCGCGATCCCGCCCGACGCGGCGCTGCAGCGGCTCGCGATGTACGTCGACGGCAAGCTGATGGAGTCGGCGGTCGTCGAGCGCATGGCGGCGCGGCGGATCTATGAAGAGCTGGTCTATCGCCGCGTCGATCCGGCGCTGCTCGAGTGGGCGGGCACCGGGCGGCTGTCGCTGCGCGTGTATCCGATCCCGGCGCTGCAGGACAAGCGGCTGATGCTCGCGTACACACAGAGCCTGCCGAAGCTGTACAGCGACTGGACGCTGTCGATCCCGCTGCCGGAGGTCGACCAGCCGGTCGGCGCGATGGACGTCTCGGTGCGGGTCAAGGGCTGCGCGAACTGCGAGCTGTCGTCGCCGAGCCACCCGATCGAGGTCGCCCGGCAAGGCGATGACGCGATCGTCAGGTACCACCGCGGCGGCGAGACGATCGGCGACTCGTTCGTCCTCCACGTCCGCGATGCGCGCAAGGCGACGACGATCGCCGAGCGCCGGACCGGCGGCGAGCGCTACCTCCTGGTCCGCGCGCCGGGCGAACTCGCCGCGGGGCCGCACCCGTACCGGCCGCGCACCTGGGTGATCCTCGACGACGTCAGCGCGTCGCGCGGCCCGCTCGAGCTGCGCGCGCAGGCCGACGTGGTCGATGCGTTCGTCCGCGAGCTCGACGAGGACGATCGCGTCGCGGTGGTCGCGTTCGACGTGGAGGCGCGCACCCGGCTGCCGCGCACCCGCGTGCTCGACGTCGATCGCCACGCGGTGCGCAAGGCGCTCGCGCCCGAGGGCGGGGTCGGCGCGACCGACTTCGGCGCCGCGCTCGACGCCGCGCTGGCCCAGCTCGCGGGAGTCGATCCCGACGACGCGATGATCGTCTACCTGGGCGACGGCGTGATCACGAGCGGCGCGCGCAACCTCGACGCGCTGCGCGACAAGCTCGCCGGCAAGGCGCGCTTCGTCGGCGTCGGCATCGGCGATGGCCCCGACACCCAGACGCTGCAGGGCCTGGCGTCGGCGACCGGCGGCTACGCCACGACGATGGATCTGGCCGACGATCTGGGCTGGCGCGCGTTCGATCTGGTCGCGGCGCTGCACACGTCGCGGGTCACCGGGCTCGAGGCCCGGCTGGTCGATGCGGCCGGGCAGCTGGTGCCGTCGACGACGTACCTGGCGTCGCCGCAGCTCGCGGACGGCGAGGAGCTCGAGCTGGTCGGCAAGCTCGCCGGCGACGGCTCGCCGGCCTCGGTCGAGCTGACCGGCACGATGAACGGGCAGCCGTGGCGGCGCACGATCGCGCTCGCCGGCACGCCCAGCCCCTCGGCCGGCTACCTGCCGCGGATGTGGGCCCAGCGCCATATCGCCGCGCGGCTGCTCGCGAAGCACGAGCCCGTCGTGGTCCCCCCGTGCGGCGGTGCCGCCACCACCCGGGGCAAGCCCGCAGCAGTATGTTCGACCGAGGCCGAGCTGCGCGAGGCGCGCGATGAAGCGATCCGCAAGGAGGTCGTCGGGCTCGGCAAGCAGTACTTCCTCTTGTCCCGCCATACCTCGCTGCTCGTGCTCGAGAACGATGACATGTACGCGAGGTACGGCGTGACCAAGGGCGCGGGCGACACGTGGGCGCCGTACGCGATGCCCCGGACGATCCCGGTCACGGTCGCGACGCCGCCGGTGGTGCCGTCGAACATCGCCGACGACGCCGAACTCTACCGCGCGCCGCTGCAGGTGTTCTACAACACCGACGGCTACCTGCAGGACCGCTGGGGGACCACCGAGGACGATTCCGGCATCTCGCTGCATGCGATGCGCGACGGCGACGGGAGGATGCCCGGTTCGCTGGGGAGCCGCGGCGGCGGCTTCGGCTTCGGCCCGATCTCGACCGTGACCGCGGGCCCCACCCTGGGCGCATTTGCCCAGCCCACGGGCTCGACGCGGGCCCACCTGCGAATCTCCGGGGCCTCGGACGACGCGCAGGCCGCCAACAAGGACACGGATCGCGCGGTGGACGAGACCAAGACCGCGGCGAAGGCCGACCAGCGCGCGACGGCCCAGGATCCGTTCACCACCACCGGGTTCGCCGAGCGCAGGGAAAAGGCCGCCAGCGTCGTCGTCAACGAAGCGGGCGGCCTGATCGCCGGCCACGACCTCGGGTGGGGCGGTGGCAAGGGCGGCGGCGGTTCGCTGGGGGGCTATGCCCAGCCGGTCGCGGCGCGCCTGGGGTACCCGACCGATCCGGCGTTCGACGACGTGACCGCGTTCATCCCGGCGCTCCTGCCCGACGCCGTCGACCGCTGGCGAGACGAGCTCAAGGCCGGGGGCGACGGCACGCATGCGATCGACCCTGCGGCGCGGGCGCTGCTCCGGGAAGCCCGGCAGAAGCTCCCCACCGGGATCTATCGCTGGGGTGACGTCGAGCTCGCGGTCGACGACGCCCGGCGGATCGGCTGGCGCCGCACGAGCGATACCGGCCTCGCCGAGACCGCGTCGTTCGACGGCACGACCTGGACGCGGCGCTACGCCGAGCTCGGCCTCGACGTGACGCGCCCCGTGGGTGACGACGACGTCGCGCTCGCGCTCGGCCACCTGCCGGTGTGGATCGCCGAGCCGTCGCACTACGCGAAGTGGTTCGACGTCACCCTGCGCGGCCAGCGCGAGGTGGTGCTGTCGCGCCGCGTGCATGGCAAGGCCAAGGTCGTGCTGGTGCTCGCGTTCGACGATCGGGCGCGGCTCGTCGCGATCACCGACGACGCGGGCGGCAAGCTCGCCGAGATCTCGTGGGCGGTGGGCCCGGCGAGCGCACGCGTGATGGGCGACGAGCTCGCCGTCGGGTTCACCGGGCAGGCCGTGTCCGATGCGGCGCAGTGGGCGCACCGCGATGCCGCGTCGGGGATCGCCGTCGAGCTGCCGGCGCACCTGCCGGCCTACTGGCAGGCCAAGCTTGCGGCCGAGCCCGCGGGCAGCCCGACGTGGCGACACGCGCAGCGCCAGCTCATGGTCGCGCTGGCGGCGACCCAGGATCGCGCCGCGCTGTGGCAGGCGTACGATCAGCTGCGCACCCACGGCGGCGCCGAGCTGGGCGAGCTGGTCCTGGCCAGCGGCGCCCTCGCATCGCACACCACCGACGCGCAGTTCGCGGCGGCCCTCGCGCCGCTCGCGCACCAGCCGCTGGCGCGCTACCTGATCGCCGGCCGCGCGTTCGCCAAGGCGCAGCAGCCCGCGCGCCTCGCGCCGCAGGCACGCGACGGCCTGCCCGACGGCTTGATCAAGGCCCTGTGGTCGCTGCGCACGGTCACCGCGTACGTCCGCGCCGACAAGGGCAAGGCCGCCGCCGACGAGCTCGTCGCGATGGGCGACCGCGCGACCGCGCTGCGGCTGCTCGGCGCCGCGGCGTTCGGCAATCAATGGCAGCTCGGCCCCGACGACGTCGTGCGCGCGTGGGATGCCGTCGCCACCGGCGCGTATCGCAACGTGGCGCGCGCCGCCGCGGCGCAGGCGCTGTTCCAGCGCGGCAAGTACGACGCCGGCGCCGAGCGCGCGGCCCAGCTCGTCGCGGAGCTCGATCTGCGGGCGCTGCCGCCCCGGCTCGACGGCATGATGTACTCGTTCCAGCAGTCTCGCCGCGGCCAGGCCGGCTGGCAGATGGTGTGGGCGACCTGGCGCGAGCGCGTGCTCGCCGGCACCAGCTACGACCACGTGATGGCGCTCCTGTTCGCGTCGGCGCAGCAAGGCGGCGACGTCATGCCGATCCTCGCGCGCGCCGCGGAGCTCGCCGGCGACGATGCCGGGCGCAAGCTCGCGCTGGCCCAGCTCGCGATCAGCCGCGGCCAGGGTGCGTGGGCCGATGCGCTCGTCCGGCCGCTGCTCAAGGCCAAACCGAGCCACGACCTCTACCAGCTCGTCGCGAGCATCGAGCTCCAGCAAGGCCGGCTCGGCGAGGCGCTCGCCGATCTCGAGGCCGCCCAGGACGCCGGCGCCGACGACGCGGTCGACCTCGCGACGGTGCGCGCCGAGCTGGCGCAGATCATCGAGATCGCCCGCCGGCTCGCGGTGCAAGCGACGGGCGCGGCCCGCGCGCAGGCGGTCGCGCGCGCGCTGGCCTGGGGCGCCCGGTGGCGCGCGATCGACGCGGGCAACACCGAGATCGACCAGCGGCTCGGCGAGCTGATGCTCGCGGTCGGCGACACCCGGGCCGCGTGGCGGCAGCTATCGTCGACCATCGAGCGCGATCCGTGGTCGGGCGCCGGCTACACCGTGGTCGCCGAGGCGTTCGAGCACCAGGGCAAGCTCGCCGACGCCCTCCCGTTCTGGCAGCAGGCCATCGTGATCGATCAGACCAATCCGACGCCGCGGCTGCGCAAGGCCCAGGCGTTGATCGCCCTGGGCCGGTCGGCGGAAGGCGACGCGCTGCTCGCCGAGATCGCCGGCCGCACGTGGCACGAGCTATGGAGCGGGGTCGCGTACCAGGCGCGCGATCTACTCGAGCGCGGCAAGCACCCGCCGCGCTGACCTGCAGGCCGTGATGCGCGAGGCGAAGCCGTGCGCGGCTCAGAAGGCGGCGGGTAGCTATGCGCCCGCCAGGCGCGGCTTATATGGAGATGTAAGTCTGACTGTCATGAGCGGTGCTTGACGCATCGTCTTATTGCGGTCCCATGTCCTGACTTGAGCGCGGGGTGCTGGGCCGTGATGGGCTGCGGCGAGCCGGATCCGCGCGGCCTTCAGTGTCATGGGGCCGAACATGCCGCCACGGTCCATCTGACGGGCCTACCCCGCGGCCACGACACGCAACCCGTCGCTCCCTTGAAGCTGAAGCGATCAGTGCCGCAACGCCCCGTTGCTGGCTTCTCCCACGGCTTGGATGCGTCGAACGAACAGGTCTCGTTCGTTGTCGATGTCGAGCTCCACGACCTGATGAGCCGACGTCTCCAGCTCCTCCCGCACGCGCTCCCGCAACCGCTCGGGCGCCCCGGGCAGCACGTAGGCGATCAGAAACGCCGCCACGTGCTGCGGAAGATGAAAGCGATAGGCGCTGAACGTGGTCGCAATGTCCTGGAGCGCTTGATCCAGCCGCGTATCGGCCGGGACGATCGGCTCCATCAGTAACATGGCCTCGCGCCCCTTCACCCACTGGGAGATCGGCTGCAACCGCGCACCGCGGAGCTCCGGGACGACGTCGGGATAGCGTTGCGGGGAATAGCGCTTCTGGACGTGGCGCTCGACGTGATGCCGCCGGAAGAACTCGAGGCCGTACTGGGACCACCGAGGCCGCTGCGTCCTGCGGGTCCCTCGCTCACGCGCAGGCAGCACGAACGCGCTCACCCAGGCGAATGGATCGACGCTGTCGGGGATGGCGCGTGGCTCATCCAGAACCGCATGGGGACCGGCGGTCGCGGGCAGGTCATCAAAGGACGCCCCCTCCAGCGCGCGAAGCAGCATGCGCAACGTCGCCGCTTGCGCGACTCCACCGACGGAGTCGGCGTCCAGCTGTCTGTCCGCGGCGACCATGCGAGTGGCCCCACCATGCCGCACGAGCGCGGCCACGGGGATCTTGGCCCCCAGAAATGGCTGGGGAACGAAGTGGACGATCCGATACTGCGCGGTCATCGCGTCGCTCCAATCCGCATAAGGTACTCGTCCGTCAGCCCTCGCGCACGTGCACAACGCGAGACCAGCGTCGTCGTGATCAACTCGCCCTGTGGCTCGTTCGCCACATGGCACGCTTGGGCGACCATATCGACGATCTCCAGGGTGGAGATGGTGGATGCCATCTCCGCAGTTTCGATAGCACTTTCGGCCACTTCGCTCACAGGCAAGCCGCGCGCCAGGTTGCGCAAGGACGGCAGGTCATCCCGCGCGGCGCCATAATCGCTCGGCCATCCGATGAGGGCGTTACCCGCGTCGATCGCCCACAGCTTGATGGCCGACTCGTCGGGATCTGGCTGCAGCAACAGGTTGCCGGCATGGCGGTCCGGGTTGTTGATGAGCACATCGAGCACCAGCACCTTTCCGAGATCCATCAGGTTCGTGATGCCACCCTGGTGGATCGCGTCCCAGTGGACCACGGGTGTGATTTGCTTGCTCAACCACGACAGATCACCGCTCAGGGTCACCGCGGCATCCGGCACGGGAACCCGCAGCCGGCGCGCGAGCAGCCAGGACACGGCCTCGGCCAGTAGCCCCTCGATCCCGGTAACCTCCACCCGCTTTCGGGCCCAGATCGCCCCTGTGACATCGATCGACCACGAATGCGTCTCGGTGTGTGCGACGCGCAACTCGGCGCCGTCCTCGACGTTCAGCCGAGGGATTGCTTCCACCGAAGATGGCACCTGGGGATCTTCTGCCGAATTGCCGGATGATTCAACGCGACGTCGGCCTTCATGTCGCCTCATCGTTCCGGACGGGACGCCGGTGCTGAGCGTCAGGTCCGGGACCACGGCGGTTTCACTGCCTCGGGGCGGGCAACGTGACGGACGGCACCGTCGATCTCGACGGCCGCTTTCTGGCAGCTCGACCAGGACTTCTTCGCCCGGCGCATCATCACTCTTGTCTCCGCGCACGCCGACCTCGCCGGCGAGCAGATCTCGGCACATCCTTGCTGTCCGGAGTGTCCGATCTGCGGACATTGTTGGCAGCCAGCCGGTAAAGTTCCGTCGTCAGCTGTCAAGATGCGCGACCAGCGCGTCGTTGGTACGTGCAGCTGCCCGGGGAGTGAACTCGAGGTCGCGATCCACATGGGTCGACGCCATCCACCAGGGATGCCTACGCCCCGGGCACTGGCTGGGCGAGGAGCGGTAGGCCGAGGTCAACGCCGCGCTGATCGAGTTCCTCGGCGGGCTGTGACTGCGGCGGTGCGCGGCGCCCGCCCGGCTGCTTAACAAGTACGGGTACGAGCCCGTGTCGATCCGGCTGACCGAGCTCCTGGTCGACCACGCGATCGAGCCGGGCAGCCTCCGCTGGCACGACGAGGGCGAGCGGATCCAGGAGCTCATGGACGCCGGAGACCTGCTTCGCGCGGAGCTTGATCGCGGCGATGCCATGGCGCTGCTCGGCGCGCTCGGGGTCGCCGCCAAGCGGCGCGACCTCGGCCAGGCCAAGCCCTGCGGCTTTCTTGTCCGGCAGTTGAAGCACCCCGAAGAGGTCTCCACCCTGCGGCGGATCTACGGAGATCGCTTGTTCGTGCTGGCGTTGTATTCGACGTACAGCGAGCGCTTGCGCCACCTCACCGGGCTGCGCAACATCCGGCCCGACGTCGCGAGAGATCTGATGCGCCGCGACGAGGAGGACGTACGCAAGCCGATGGGGCAACGCACGCGCGATACCTTCGAGCTGGGCGATGTCTTCTTTCGGCTCGACAACAGTGCCGCCGCGCAGACGCTGGAAGAAGCCGAGCGCTTCCTGGACTTGATCTTCGGGCGCCCGGACCTCTCGCCGCGCTGGCACGAACACGCGATGTACCTGGCGTACGCGGCGTCCTTCCGGTCGGCGGATCTCTCGCGCCAGGTCGGTGCAGCGCTCACAAACCAACATGGCGATATCCTGGCGGTGGGCGCGAACGACGTCCCTGCCCCGCAAGGTGGGCAGTACTGGCCTGGAAGACACGACCGGCGCGATCACGCGCTGGGCTTCGACTCGAATAACGAACACAAGCTCAAGATTGCCCGCGACGTCTTCGAACGGACCCAGCCGGAGAAGATCGGCGACGCGGCGGCCTACGATGGCTTCCTGCGTACGCTCACGGACAGCCTGCTGTTCGACATCACCGAGTACGGCCGCGCCGTGCACGCGGAGATGGATGCCGTCCTGTCCTGCGCGCGTACCGGCGCCACGACACGTGGGGCGCATCTCTTCAGCACGACGTTTCCTTGCCACAACTGCGCGAAGCACCTCGTCGACGCCGGCATCGTCGAGGTCCAGTACGTCGAGGCCTACCCGAAGAGCATGGCCTACCCGCTCCACTCGGACGCTCTCTACTGGGAAGATGGTGCCGAACCTGGATCCACCCCAGGCGGCAAGGTGGTCTTCAAGCACTACGTGGGGATCGGCCCGCGGCGTTACATGGACCTCTTCTCCTTGAAGCTGAGCTCAGGAAGGCGTGTCAAGCGCAAAGACAAGGAGGGGAAGATCTCCCTGTGGGATCGCGCAACCGCCGAACCTCGGGTACCCTACGAGGCAGCTAGCATCGATCTGGAACGTCTTGCCATCGAGGCGCTATCACCCGCCATAAAAGGAACGCGATGAAGCTCAGGAAGGAAATTGGTAACGAGTCTGTACGTGATATCATTCTCGAGGCCCGTGCGCGGGTTGCTGAGTTGCCCTACGTGGACATTCGCGATCCGTGGCCGAATGATCGACTTCTGGACATAGGAGCTGTGGTGGTGAAGACGGAGTCGACGCTGCCAGATACGTAGTAGTCGCGCCAGACAAGACATCGCCACGAGCGATGCGCGCGCGGCCGAGCATGTCGGACCGCTGACCCCGCGGTGGTGCCGGTGGCGGCTCGTGCGTTTGTCGTCGAGATCCTGCTTCGCCGCGGAGCCGTCGTGGGCACCCGAGGTGTAAGGTCGCGACGTCGCGTCGCCTTGTGGCGGCCACTCAGGGCAGCGCCGCGAGCGCGTTGTCGCAGTCCTGGGCCTGCCGCTTGCCCTCGGACGTCGCCGACTTGCGGAACTCGTCGGCGGCCTTGCGCAGCGCGGCCTTCGCCGCCTGCGGGGTGGTGGCCTTCGCCGCGAGGTGGCCCTCGTAGAGCACGCCGAGGTTGTAGTGCGCCTCGGGGCGCTGCGGATCGAGCGCGATCGCAGCCTGGTACTCAAGCTCGATGGCGGCGGGCTTGCCATCGAGGTACACCGTGATGCCACGCGCGATGAGCACGTCGTAGGTCGCGGCCTGGGCGAGGGCGAGGTTCGCGCGCGCCTCGTCGAGCTGCAGGGTCCGGATCTGGACCAGCGCGAGATCGAGGTGCGCATCCCGCGACGCCGGATCGACGCTCACCGCCTCCGCGAACCGCACGCCGGCCTCGGTCCATGCGTCGCGCCGGACCGCGAGCAGGCCGGCGACGATGTGCGCGGCCGCCAGGTTGGCGTCGCGGCGCAGCGCCTCGCCGACGTGGAAGCCGACGAACGCCGCCCGCTTCACCGGATCGACACATGCGGCGGTCGCCGCACCGTCGTGGCCTTCGTCACCGATCCCTGCCGCGCGCACAGCCTGCTCACCGCGCTCCAGCTTCCCGCCGCCCCAGCAACCTTCGTACCCGCTCGCGACCCACCCTAGGCCAAGCTCGGCTGGCGGCGGCCTGAGCGGCGTCGGGATCGGGACGGCGGACGCAGTACGAAAACTTGACCGCACGAGGTGGCTGGGGATCAGTGGATGCGATGACCATCGACCAGCGCCTGACCTGGGAACAGATCTGCGAGCTATATCCCGAGCAATTTGTCGTCTTGGTCGATCATGACCAGCTGCCGCACGACGCTGCGGGGTTCAAGACCGCGCGGGTCCTCGCGGTCGGCAACTCGCGCGCCGAGGCGAAGCAGCGAGCACGCCCGCAGCTCGACTCCATCTACGAGTGGGGGTGCCATTTCACGGGGCCGATCCGCGGGCCGCGGTTCGGTTACCGACCGTGGTTCATTCCGTGACAGTCACCGAGCTCCAGCGAGATCGTCAAGGCATCATCATCGTGTGGGGGCGCCTGGAGGGCCCCTCGGGTCTCGCAAGGTACGGCTCGCACTCGACACCGGGGCGGCCATGACGTTGGTTCTCCCCGAGATCCTCGATGGCCTCGGTTATAGCGCGCGAGATGGAGACAAGATCACGAGCATCAGTACCGCCAATGAAGCGCCGGAGCAGGGCTACAGGCTCCGTGTGAAACACTTCGAGGCGCTGGGGTTCGGATTCCACGACTTTCGGATCCACGCGCACGAGCTTCCGGATCACGGCGTCGAGGGTCTGCTCGGCATGGACTTCCTCGGGAGGTTCGATTTCGAGGTGCGCACGTCGGATCAGCGAATCCGCCTTGCGCCAGTGGAACTAGTCGACCCGCCGCGATCGGCTTAGCCGCGACGATGGGCTTGTCGATCACGAACTCGGACGACCTCGGCGCCCGAGCATGGTGCGGGTGATCCCGGGCACCACACCGCCTTTCCCTCGCCGATGGGCGTGCGCAGGTTGGGTGCGAAGCCATGGACGAGACCCTCAAGCAGCAGATGCAGGCGCAGCTCGGGCGCCGCCCACCGGCGATCGAGCTCGTACGCGAGTTCCTGAAGTACACGGTGTGGGGGCGGAGCCTGAGGACGTCGGCGCGCGCGCTGCTGGACACCACGCGCGAGAGCCTGGCGCGCGCGGTGGCGACCTGCCGGCCCGGCGCCTGGCTGGGCGATATCGGGGCCGCGATCCAGGGTCTGGCCGAGGAGCATGGCTACGGCGTGGTGCGCGACTTCGTCGGTCATGGCATCGGCCAGCGGATGCACGAGGATCCGCAGGTGCCGAATTTTGGCAAGGCGGGCACCGGCCGCCGGCTCAAGCCGGGTATGACGATCGCGATCGAGCCCATGTTCACCGGGGGCGGCGGCCAGATCCGCGTGCTCGATGATCGCTGGACGGTTGTGACGGCTGACGGCAGCCTGTCGGCGCACGTCGAGAACACGGTCGCGATCACCGAGGAGGGCGTCGAGGTGATCGCCGCGTAGCGGCCTCGGGCAGGCGGACGTGCCGGGGAGATCCGGCTCCTGCGACGAGGCCGAGGCTCGCAAGCGCGATCATGAGCGAGGTCTTCATCGGGGTAGCGCTCCGTCAGGATGGTGCTGGCGCGCGAGCCGCTAGCGCGATAGCGGGGGGAGCACCAGCGCGCCGGTCGCCGCGGCGGTGCCGAGCGGGAACTGGTTCAGCAACTCGAGGAAGTCGCCGCTCGCGCCCGACCGGCTGTAGGCGACCAGCACCGGCGCACCGGCCTTCTTGCCGAGGACCCCGATCACGTCGTGCTGGATGTCGATGTCGAACAAGCTCTCGCCGGTCACGCTCGCCGCGGCGCTCGTGTAACTGCTGAAGCCGCCGGGGCCCATGGTGCCGCACGACACCGTCATGCTGCCCGGGTTGGTCACGCAGACCTCGTCGGCGAAGCTCGCCGTCCAGCATGCAGCGACTTCCTTGGTGGGGATCAGCTGGATGAGATCGGTCCCGCTGACCACCGGAACGGTCGCTTGATTTGCGTTGCTCGCGAGGTGCGCCACCGGCGCGACGACCAGGTCGTCGTGGCCGGCGATCCCGACGATCACGCCGGCCGGCACGCCGGCGACGGCGGTCGCCGATCCGATCAGGTTGCCGTCGTGCGCGAGGGCGAACGCCTCGAGCGAGCCGGTCTTCTCCGAGACGTAGGCGAAGCCGCCCGCGAGGGTGACCTGCGCCGCCGATCCGTCGGCCACGAGCAGCGCCTGGCTGCTCTGGAACTGGATCCGGCCGTTCGGAAAGAACAGCAGGCGTTTTCCGGTCAGGACGTAGACGCCGTTCTCGCCGACCGCGCCGGAGAGCGAGTTCTCGCCGCCGGTCTGCAGCGAAACCGGCGAGCTCAGCTGGCCGTGGCTCTCCCGGAGCACCGTCGCACCACCCACGATGTTGGTCACGAGCACCACGTCGCCACGATGGCTGAACGTGCCGCCGATACCGCCCGCGCCCGCGGCCGTCGTCCCCGCGGCGATCGTCTGGGTGGTCGCGCCGGTCGCGATGTTCTTGCAGATCACGCTCTGCGGCTGACCGACACCGGCGCCCCCGAGCGAGCACAACTGGGGCTGCCCGGCGCCTCGGGCGAGCGCCGATCCCGAGAGCGAACCAAGCGTGGTGGCCGCGAGCAGTGCGACCGAATTGAGCGAGCTTGTGAGATGCATGTGACTGACCTTCTGTGACGGTTGTGGCGGCTCCCCGACGGGGCGGGACGACGCGCCGGTTTCGATGTCTCCACTACGCGGGCGCCGCGCGGCGGTTACGGGAGATCGCCGGGCGCCCCATCCCGCTCGCTGCGCTATCGGCGCTGGATACGCTGTGGCTCGGCGACACCGGCGTCACCGATCTCAGCGCGCTGCGCAAGGCGAGCCGGCTCGCACGGCTCGGCCTCGTCCACACGCAGGTCACCGATCTCGCGCCGCTGGCAGACCTCCCAGCGTTCGAGTTCGTCGACCTGCGCGGTCCAGCGGCCAGTGAACCGCAACTCGAGATGCTGCGCCGTCGCGCCGTCATCGCGATGATCCTCGCGGCGCTGGCCATCGCGTCCGTATCGATGACGATCCGCGGTGAGCGGACGCGGCATCCTGCCGCGAAGCAGGAGATCCGGACCGAGTTTGCTGGCTGGGGGGATCCGGACCGCGGCGGAGCGAGCAACCGCCGCTGGCCCGGCTCGGCAGACGCAACGAGGCCCGAGCGTGGGGCCGCCTGGCTGGCCAGGGTCAGCTATTCCCCGAGCGCACGCCAGCTTGGGTGTGCATGGCGTCTTGCGGCGAGCCGGTCGAGCCAGATCCGTGGCAGGATCGTAGGGCATGGGCATCATCATCAAGAACATGATCGAGCTGACGAAGATGCGTCGGACCGGGGCGCTCGTTCGCCGCGTGCTTGATGCCGTGGAGGCCGCGTGTGTTCCTGGCACGACGACCGAGGCGCTCGACAAGATCGCGGCACGGGAGCTCGCGCGCGCGGGGGCGACCTCGGCGTTTCTCGGCTATCGCCCGGGTAACTTGCCACCATATCCCGCGGTGTTGTGCACGTCGATCAACCACGTGGTCGTGCACGGCATCCCGCGCGCCGACCAGGTGCTGCGCGAGGGCGACCTGATCGGCATCGACTTCGCGTGCTTCGTCGACGGGTTCTGCGCCGACGCGGCGCGCACGATCGCCGTCGGCGTGATCAGCGCCCCGGCGCGCGCGCTGCTGGACACCACGCGAGAGGGCCTGGCGCGCGCGGTGGCGACCTGCCGGCCCGGCGCCCGGCTGGGCGATATCGGTGCCGCGATCCAGGGTCTGGCCGAGGAGCATGGCTACGGCGTGGTGCGCGACTTCGTCGGTCATGGCATCGGCCAGCGGATGCACGAGGATCCGCAAGTGCCGAATTTTGGCAAGGCGGGCACCGGCCGCCGGCTCAAGCCGGGTATGACGATCGCGATCGAGCCGATGTTCAATGGCGGCGGCGGCGAGATCCGCGTGCTCGATGATCACTGGACGGTTGTGACGGCTGACGGCAGCCTGTCGGCGCACGTCGAGAACACGGTCGCGATCACCGAGGCCGGCGTCGAGGTGATCGCCGCGTAGCGGCCTTGCCCGGCGGGCGGGAGATCCGGACCGGGGGGTTGCTGGCTGGTACCCAAGCTGGCCGGTGGCGACACCACCCGCGCTAATAGTAGTGGTCGCGGATCTTGTCGAGGACCAGCCGGGGCACCGACTCCACCCACAACACGGTGAGGGCGCGGCCCTCGTCCCACAGGCGCGTGCCGTAGCAGTCCAGCTCGCCGAGGTCCGGCGGCACCTGCTGGAAGAAGACGTAGGGCATGGCGTCGTTGCGGGGATTCGTGGCGTTCGTGACCACCAGGCCCCAGTGGTCGGCGGCCCACCACGCGCACGAGGTCACCGCGATGCCGACCCAGCTCGCGCCCGGCAGGATGCCTCGTCCGGGCGCCGCGTCGTAGTCCTTGATGCGCCAGCCGTACAGCTCGGCCACGCGCTTCATCAGCTTGTGGAAGAAGCGCATGCTGTAGCGGTTGTGCAGCGCGCCGTTGTTCTGCAGCACCCGGATCTCGGCGGCGTTCAGCGCCTGCCAGGGATCCGGCCCGCGCAGCGCGTCACCCCAGGCCGAGGTCGGCTCGGCCTCGCTCTTGCGCGCGTGCGCCGCGCACTGCACCGCCAGCACCCGGTTGGGGCCGGGCGGCTGGGGCCACCCGGGGCAGAGGCCATGCGCGGCGTGGTTGCCCATGGACATGTTCTTCGTCCACTGCAGCTCCTCCACGAGGGCGTTGTCGCGCAGCGAGCGCAGCCGGTCCCACTCCGCCTGCGATAGCGAATAGTGGTGGTTCGGCATCGAGGTGTTGTTGCCGACCAGACCCGGGATGTACGTGTGGATGGGCAGGTTGTCGTCGGGGACCCCATACGGAGAGCGCAGCTGGTACCGCCCCTTCCAGGCGTGCACGTAGCCACCCAGCGTGCGCGCGGGCACGCCCGGGTCCATGCCTGTGTGGTTGTAGTAGACGTAGCGAGGCGTCACGGGCAGCGGCTCCACGAGCCAGTTGATCGGGACGGAGTGGTCGGTGCCCAGGACGCCGAAGGCGCCGGGGGTCCCGCCCGTCAGCGCGAAGTTCCCGCACGCGTAACCCGCGAGCAGCGGGCTCAGGGCGCCCGCCGCGCGGTGCCGTCTGGTCCACGTGTAGCCGCGCCCGTTCAGGTCCAGCGGGTTCGAGACCGTACCCGCGCCGACCATCGGGATCCCGAGCAGCAGATCGCGCAGCTCGGTGGCCGGCCGCATGTTCACCCGCTGTGCGCTCTCGGCCATGAGGTACCTCCAGCCGCCGATATTGGCCGGCGGCCGCCTCGGCCGCGAGAGGACAAAGCGTCCCACGACGGGTGGTAGGGCTTCATGAGAGGCAGACGGATGCCCGCCGAGCGACCCCGTCTCCCGCCGAGCGGCACCGTCGGCCCGCTCGTCCCGGCAGGTGTGGTTGCAAGCGGTGGATCCGACACGACCGGGCGGGGGTACATCGGTTGCGCTAACGGTCACGCACCCGGGAATGTTCAAACGGCGACACATCGCCGAGCGCGGAGAACGACCATGACGGGGGACAAAGCTGCCTGGTGGGCTCCGGACCTTACCCCGGGGTCGGGCCCTGCTCCTCGTCGCGCTCGCAGGCCCGCCGCCGCCGGCGAGCGCGAGACCTCGATCGGCTGGGCTCCACGTGTAGAAGCTCGTCCTGATGCATCTTTACCCTCCTTGCTCGAATCCGTTCTCGCCCTCCACATCCTTGATGTCGGCGTCGAAGTCGTACTTCAGAGTACGGGTGCCGCCCGGCTCGAGCGTGAGCATCCAGACGAGCGTGTTCTCCGGGGTGGCGTCGGGAGGCTCCTTGAAGTGATAGACCGATCGGTGCTCGTTGCCCATGACCCGCGAGGTCACGAGCCTGAGCGTCTCCTGCTGATCTGATCGATTGGTGATCTCGTAGGAGATTCCGTGATTGAAAGGCAAAGGGCCAGCTTGGCGTCGCGGCGCAGCGCCTCGCCGACGTGGAAGCCGGCGAGCGCCGCCCGCTTCACCGGATCGACCTCGAGCTCGAGGATCGCCAGCGCGACGTGCGGAGCGGCGCGATC